>JBCAUI010519190.1:0-12008 GCA_038406195.1 Haplosyllis anthogorgicola | reverse complement strand
CCCCCATTTTCAGCAGATTTGGACTCAGTGTCAAAAGTTAGGAAAAAGTTGACCAGAACCCTCCCCCATCCCCCCCAACCCAGCCTGGGGAAAATGCATTTATGACCATTTCAGACAATTATAGGAAAAAGTCGGGGGAGGCATGAGGGTCAGTGCTCTGTAAGGACACCTCGTTCTTCAACAAGCTGAAGAGGAGTCCGTGATAGACTCGAAAAGGCGTTTAATATCCTTAATCTTGTAAATCTTAAAAATAAACTTGCAAATCAATAAGCGGCTAAATAAGGAACTCATCGCTTCTCAAAATTAATATATTTTTGAAAAATTATAAAAACACAAATGGAAAGCACTCTCAGCAATAACTGTTTGGATTGAAATTATTCCATCCCTTGCCATCCACTGTCATAAGTAATGCTTTAGAGAGAACGTTTCACTGCTGAGCCTTTGCTGTTCTCGTTAACAAACAATGTAAAGTTATAATGTGAAATTTAAGTGTGATTTTTTTTTTCATTATCGTAATCATTGTAGTATTTTTGCAATTAATATAATAGTATCTGCAATAAAAATTAAATATGCTAACAATTATATTCAAGTTTTTCTTATTTCGATCTCTCCAGAAGATAAACCTAATCTACGAAATTTGCCCAATTTTCCAGACACAAGAAATGTTTCAGTTTAAAAGAGATTTTTGTCATAAAACCATTTTTAGCATTCAAATGTCAATATTGTTCAAGATGAAATTTAGCCCACATTCCAAAAATGTTCCTGTCATATCAATGGCTGATTTTAGTAAAAAGACTGCAAAATGTTTATGCAATTTGAGAATTTGAAGAAACGAAAGGAAAAGCTAATGATTTTCATTCGTAAATTACTATTGTTTCCCATAATAAAATGCAATTGCCAGTGCAAGCATCTCTATGTCCGTCTGGGTTCTATATTCATTTCATAAAAGCTAGAATCTCAGAGCTCACTTGCTTTTTCCTTTTCTTACATTCCGATTCTTATTGGTATCAGACGAATCATGTTAGATGAGATGGTATTTGATCATAAGCAACATGTTTCAGCTGACAAAAATTTTTTTTTTTGAAATCCCGATCTCAAAGTGTGGCGGGAAATGTAATCCAAACAATTAAATAAAAAAAGCCTAAGCAACAGATCCACCCTGGCGTTTAGGTCCATCAGCAGAGTCACTCAATGTCTGAACTGGAAAGCCCAATAAAAATGTTCACAAAAAAATAATTACAAACAAACTAAAAAAACCTTTGCAAGGTTGAAGACGGAGGGCGTCTGTCTCGTATATTTTACATGTTACATGCGATAAGATAATGTAAAGGACATCTACTACCTCTAGTTAATGCAGATCATTAAATAACTATCAAAAGTTTAAGGTCCCCCAACAATTGAATTTCAATTGAACTTCACGCTGGGTTATTGACATTCTATTGAAAAAAAATTGATATAAATTTAACGATCTGCTGTAATTTCGTAAATTTAGAGGTCATTTAATTTTTGTCCATTTAAAAAGGAAGGACAACAAAACTAGTTCGGGCTGTGCCATTGAGGCACAAAAAAACCCCCATGGATTTCTATTGTTCTTAAACTTACAGAAAATGCATCCTCTCAATACAGAAATTTGATAGCCACGAATTTGTTATCTATCATTTTGCATGGAATCAATATCATGAATCCTTAAAAAAAATGTTCCTTCATATTGTGCAACTATGTTTGACAGGTATAAGGGTTTTTTCTGTTTATAAATGGGGTTTTTTTTGGTTTTGTACATGTAAAACATATAAATATTTCTTATTGTCACATTTCGGCATAACAGTTATATCATTGAGTTTAAAATCCTTCAAACAATTGCTACTTCTTCTTGTGTTTTTTGATTTTGTTATGCTTTTTGGCTATGATTTCTTCGATTGACTTATAATGTACTACTATATTAATTAAGTTAACAAATAATAACTGGTGTTTCAGGCACCTTGAACTATATATTACTGCTTTGTTATCAACAGGATGATATTCACAAATTTTTTGTACGGTCCCTTATAATTGTTTAACGTTATCATTTCTGAATCCAATTGTACTCGGATTTTGCAAATATATTCTAGACATCTTTTTAAAGCATTTCATAATTTTGTAATAATTTGACAGTCCCAGAAATGATAGGATATTGTTTCCGGGAATCTATGACAGAATGAACATAAATGTGAAACTTCCTGATTCCATTTTGACACACGAATGTTTGTAACTATTAGCCTATTTAATATCCTGTATTGAAAGTACCTAAGCTTGGTACAGTTGTTCAACTTCATTGTTCTGTACATATTATTTTCCCACTCTTTATCTGATACTGCTGTACCGAGGTCTCTTTCCCATAGAAACCTGCTAGCATCATCATTGCGATATGATTTATCAAGTAAGTGCCAATAAGCTTTTTAGAGCATGATATATTGTTCCCTATTATATCGTAGCCCCACTTATTTTTGGGAGAGTCATCTTCAAATTTTAAAATACGTAACCATCCTTTTGGTAAGCTCCTAATAATCGTTGTGTACGTCAGAAAATTGAGCACTCTTCCATGCTCTGCCAGCATGTTACATATTTTCATGTTCGCCATAACAGTGAACGATCTCATGTTCCAAATTGTGAACATATTCGCTACTGCTGTAAGTAATTGCTCATAGTTTGCATCATGAGGTGGGGAGGTGGTCAGAGGTTTATTGTTCACAAAAAGTAGAGTTGTTGTAGAAAAGTCGATTAGTCGGGATTGAAAGATCAGTTGACAAAATTTATTCCTAATCGACTTGTTTTTCAAAATGACATATTACTAAGGGCAATGAAGCATCACATTATTACATGAGATAAGATAATATTTCATGTATATTTTAGGATCATTTATCTAAACTCTGTTTATTTTCACACTGCCTCATCCTTGATTTACAATCAAGGTTTATCCAAATTGATAAGGCAAGAATATCAAGTTAATTAGGTTGATTAGCATATATAGACCAGTGAAAAGTAATTTCGAAAAAACTTCATTGCTCAGTCAGTGAAATGAGGATAAATATGAAATGTTCCTCTTCAGCGTGGACTTTTTTGCCCCGTTGTGTGCGTGTACAGATAAAGAAAACACGGTTTACGTGGCGTATTACCTTCAGAACAGGTTACATTGGTGGATCCAAGATTTCCCGCACGGGGGGTCGGGGGGGACGCCCAGCCCGTGGAGGGGGGGGGGGCGCAAACCCAATTTTCACCTATTTTCGCCTAAAAATCCAGAAAAACTGCATGAAAATGAAGAAAATTTGGGCCGTAGGTGGGAGGGGAGGGGCGTGCCTCCTGCACCCCCCTAGATCCGCCAATGGGTTGTACTTACTTTCTAATGAAGAGGTTCTGTTTTCTCCGTATGCGTGCTGTACGATCTATTTAAACGTGCCACCAGTACACAAAAATCGTATCAGAAGTTTAACAATAGCGCATCAAAAGCACAGCGTGAAATTCCTTTGTTCTCTCCTTTGTTTTCTTCGATTCCAAAATGATATGATTTCTGTGTACTGCTTATGCAATTTGAAGAAATGAAAGGAAAAGCAAATGATTAACATTCGTGAATTGCTATTGTTTCCAAAATGATATGATTTTTGTGTACTGATCTGGATGAGAAAGAAGGAAAGCCACAAATCAGGTGCGCATCAATTCTGAAGTATTTCATCCAATAATAAGGATAATTACTGGTCTGCGCTCTTCACCAAAACGTCCAGTGGTGAGTATCTATCCGGGACATGTCACGGTGACGGCACTATACGTCTGTGGGATGTAGAGAAAAACACCATTCAAGTCGTTTACAGACTGGCATCTGAGAAGCAAAAGCACTGAAACCTCTGTGCGATAGAGGAGAGGTGTGTGGAGAGGTGAATCCTTCAGCTGATGGAATCTGTAGAATTTTCATCCTGAACACGGGATTAGAGTGGAGCCTCAGCAGCGCCCTGACGGTTAAAATGAAGCAAATTTTCGATACGAGTTACATTAAGACTTCAGATGGAACCTCATGTCTGCTGATGTGCTGACAAATATAAATGGAAACTATTTTATAACCTATGATCGTAAATCTTAATTCTGTCTTGTGAATCCTAATAAACTGGGTTTTTTTTCAAATCATTTTATGTTAATGAATTTATTATTTATTGACTAAACACGGACCTGTGAGAAACCAACGGTATCAGATGAGTACACAACAGAGAACACCCAATGTATTTCTTTTTGAAGGAGCGCGGTTCTAATATCTGTCGCAAATTGAGAATCCCTATTGATGGCTTATGGAGCATGCGTTGAGGGCGGCATCTTCTAGTGCGAAATTCCCAAATATATTGGGCGTTTTGTGACGCACAGCCCTCAAAAAGTCCTAAAATTTAAAACGGGATTAACTCATCTGACCAACAGGCAGAAACCATTTTAATTTTCCAACTATTTAGTGGGACGAGGCTAATGAATTTAGTGCTGCTATTAGAATTATTTGGTAGTAATGAGATTCCCATTATAATCTGAAAGCTTGGAGGGAGTACAAGGCCACCATAGATGAATGGTACCACTAAACTTCGAATACCGTTTGCACGGTGTGAATGTATGGTTACAGACGTACATGGTCTATTGTGCTAAGAAATAGACACGAGCACTACTCGGTAAACACTTATCTGGATTTCATAAAAAATGTAAATTTGAAAAAAACCTCTCCCACTGTCCTTTGTTTACAGGTCCATTGTACAGATGTAAGTGACGAATGGTTCTGAACTATGTCTGTGGCCTGTCCAGGAAGTGGGGAGGGGTATGACGATTTAATTTTCTTTTTGCATGATTTTTCACTAAAAAATATCTATCAACCTTAGTAGCTGAAAGTTACGTGACAATTCATCAACCAAGAGAGATGCAAAATATACATTGCACAAGATAAGATAATAGTTAAGGTGTCTGTATTCTAATTTGAAATTGATCATCAAGGATTCCTCGTACATCCCAGAATTTTATGTTTGTTTTGAATTTGATTTCATATATCCAGCTGCTGCAACTGTACACATTGCAGACCTAGAAAACATGCAGCATAATAACCGACCTAAAATTATCAGTTTCTCAAGTGAGAATGATGCGGTTATGGGCCAATGAATGCTCTCTATGATTAATTTTAAACATTTTACCAACACCCTTAATGAAATGTACTTTGGTTAATGTAACAAGGTTTGACAGGTAGCAGCCATTTTGCATTCAATTTCATTTGCTCCGCAGATTACCAAAACGGTACGTACATAATTTTAAATACATTTAACTCAAATATCGGTTCATGTTAGCTACTGGATATAGCCAATCCCCTGCATTTGAAAGCATATCATGATTTCCATGCGTTTGCTTGACTAATAGTCTCATCATAAAACTTCATACCAGAGAATAAAATGTCTGTTCACGTCTCTTCATTTTGTCTTACATGTTATTACAGGTAGCATAATACAGTCAGTCTTGCATTTCAAAATGGCGGGTGCTTATCCAGTCAGTGATCTCCAAGAAGAGGTTCACCAAGATGTCTCTAGAAAGAACATCTCAATTCTACTCTTGGCTGGCCAATGGCAATTTGATACATATGGTCTGTCAACCGTGAACAAATCTCTTGTTAATAACCTGAGATTAGTTGATCCAGAATCCAAGACGATTGAAATTACCTGTGCTGTTCTGGGAAAAGAAGGAAATGACGATCAAATAGGGGATGCCAACAAGTATGGGGTCCAGTTGAAGGGAGCTAAGCAACCCAGAGGCAAGAAAACAGAACCTGAGTTACAGTGGCTGGATAAGTACACTGGAACCTATTATCATCACCTCACAAAGGGGAAAAACTATGACTTTATCATTGGACATGTTCCATATCTAGCAAATGGTTCCTTTAACCTGAAAGAACTGTGCCATGAAATCCCTAAAGTTATCCTCTTTATTCATGGTCTTCCTAAAACTCCAGAAGGGGAAGTTGATGAAGATTTAATGATAGACTGGCTTAAAGATGCCGACGTTGTGTTTTCAGTCGGTAAAGCAGTAGAAGATGAAGTGTTACCTCGTATTATGGTTCTTGATGATGATAAAAAGCCAATCCACAAAATGTATATCCCGGCATATCCCCTGGAGCTGTTTTGTGCTAAACAGCAAGTAAGAGGGGACAAAGTCCAGGGAACTCAGAACATCACCATGATGACTGGAGAAAGGAAAGACCTAGATGTGAATGGTTTAGATTTTCCTTTGGCTGTTTCTTCGACTTCTGAGGCATCTCAACATATTCGTGATTTGGATGGAGTAAGGACAAATTTAGTCATGCTTGGAGCAAATGAAGAAGACAGAGAACGCTGGAAGAAAGACTTTGAAGAATTTGTCAGACATCAAGAGGCCAGGCGTCATGGTCTTACCTTCCAGTTTGATACACCCGAGAATTCTGTGAAACTAGCAACTCAAATGAGGAAGAGCAACCTGTTTCTTTTCCCCCTGAAACCTGATTCCCCACTGTTCGGAACAGAGGTCTTGGCAGCAGTTGCAGCTGGGGTACCAATCTTGGTCTCCAGGTATTGTGGTATGTCTCATGTACTACATAACCTCATCCAAAATGATTCCATAGTCATCGCTACAGAATCACAGTCAGATAAAGAAGTATGGAAAGAAGGAATCATGGAGAAAATACTGAGACCGGAAGATTCTCAGCAAAAGGCCGATCGCCTGAGAGAACAACTTCTTCTGGACACAAGAATTGCACAAACTCATCTGGATTTCATCAATACTGTTGCTGGTAAGTTTACTGAATTACCTATGCTTGATAATAGGTCAATAGAGTACACGGTCGTTTTTGGAGTCAACATTGGACTTTTTTTAATGACACATTCATCATAAGTAACATTGTATTATCTTCACTTTCTGCCTACCTAGTATTGGTAATTTCTTTTGGTTTCAGTGATTAGCACAAGCTTGGGACTTTGTTGTTAATACACTTAAAATCTCAGTTGAGAACATGGCGTCAGAACAGCAAAAAATAACAGTTGGTTATTTATGTGCAATCAGACGTTATTGATAAAATATTACACTGTCCACATGTCCGATTTACTGTTCCATAAAATGCACCACGTGCAATTGTTATTGTATTTATTTGTATTATTCTGTGACAAAATACTTTTAAGTGGAAACTACATTTTATTTTGCATTTAAAGGAAATCACAACCGACTGCAATATCTATGTCTTGTTTATTTTAGAGGAAGCATGCATCCAGTTAGAAATGGAACTCGACACCGACTCTGTTGTTCCTCCGGAACATATTGAAACAGCCATCAAGTTTGGCGTGGAACCAGGTGATTCAACAGATGCCAAGAAGTACGTGGTGGCGTTTCTTAGTAAATTAATTCTTCAAAGAGAGAAATTAAACCTGGGCTTTTTAGCCAGTCGTCTGAAACCTGAAGTTGCCCGTATGTGGCAGGAAATCGTCTCCATCATAGAAAACACCAACAGGAAGTAGTTGGACGTGAAGAGAAGAAGTCTCATCTTCTTACTTTTCAGTCCGACAAATATACCTGCACGTGAAGTGCACGATGAATCCTGGAGAAACAATTTGACTCTGAAAATGGAGAGATTGCTGAAATTGATAGGTAATACTACATCAATAAATGATCAATTCTAATGGTGAAATGAACCGTAATTTCACAAACCACAGTAAATCCAAAAATTAGTTTGTGTTATTTGTGTAAACAAATACTTATTCACGTTTTATTAATGCAGGGGTTGAGGCCAAGATACGAATACAACCCCCTGACATCAGAGCTGTTGCCATGGAGATGGATTCGTTACCAATGTTACGAGAGTTGAAGTCACGTTACACTGTGGAATCAGAGGCACGTTCAGAAGGGTACGAAACCATGACGCGGATCAGTTCCGATTCAAAGTCTGAGGTAAGGTACTCAAATCAATGTTAAGAAAGTTAAGCTTTATATACAATACACAATTACAATAAACTTCAAAGCCCAATGTGAGAGCTAAAAATTGTCCGACAACCATTATTGTGATGTTATGAGAGAACATTACAAAACACCCAATATATTTGTCACTCTGTGGAGATTTCGCACTAGGCCCCCTCTATGCATGCTCCATAGGCAATCACTGGGGATTCTCGATTGCGACAGATATTAGGACCGCGCTCCTTCAAAAACATATATATTGGGTGTTCTCTATTGAACAAAACTCCAATCGGAATTTCTATGTTCCTTCCTTAATTCCTGATAAAGTTTGTGTGTCATTGAAAGGCAATCAAGAGCCATGTGTTTAGGAAGGTTAAAAGTATTACATTGATATCTAATTGTAATCATTTCAGGTGTTAACCGCAGATCGTAAGGTTACGGCTTGGTTAAAGCAACAGCCAGACAGTCAAACAGGTGAAGGAACCTTGACGCTGCTTGAGACGATCAAGGCAGGTCACATCACTGGCGGTTTGCACCACTTAAACATTATGACGTTGTCAGAATCAGGATCAATCGCAATTACTAATCCATATAGAAAACCATCCTTCTCCGTGATACATCCAGGTACAGACAAACCTCTGAACATTTTGTCAGGTTGGTATTGGTCCGTACTCTTCATTAAAACCGTTGACAAGGAGTATTTGGCTGGCACATGTATGAGTGAAGGTTCTGTACGTCTGTGGGATGTAGAGAATAATTACAAACTGGACAAACCGAAGATGACCCTGTGTGCGATAGATAAGAGGACTGTGGCATGTGGAGACGTTTATCCTTCATTTGAAGGAATCTGTCAAATTTACATTCTGAACACAGATACACAGATGTGGAGCCTTGGTAGCATCCTGATGGTTAAAGGGGTGAAGCGCATTAGGGACATGTGCTATCTTAAGACTGAAGACGGCACCTCCTGTTTACTGCTGTGCTGTGCTGAATATCACATTATCCAGGCTGTGGAGATGATCGGCAATAGAATCAAATGGAAGACGGATGAGCGCCAGATGCACAGACCGTGGAGCATCTGCACAGATGACAACAACACCGTCTATGTTGTTGATTTGTTGCACAAGTTACATCTTCTATCAGGCTCAGACGGCACCGTCATCACATCCGTAAGTCTCCAACAATATGGCATCTTCTTTCCAAGCTGGGTGCGTCTGCGGGATGACGTCATGTACATTTTACATAGGAACATCGAGAAACCTGATCAGGACTGTGTCAGCAAATTTACCAAACCGTCAGAAATATGATTATCGATCAAAGAAATCTGTTTAATTATGAGGCGTTTAAAATCCTTAATCTTGTAAATCTTCTAAATTAATAAGCGGCTAAATAAGAAACTCATTGCTTCCCAAAATTAAAATTATTTTGAAAAAATATGCACATATGGATAACATGCTCAATAACTGTTTTCCTTGAAATTATTCCATCATTGTGATATATAATGCTTAGAAAGAACAATTTACTAAACATATTGCTGAGCCTTTGTTGTTTTTTGTCAGTAAACAAAATTTTGTTGAAAATTTAGGCGTAAAATGTGTTTGATTACCGTATCATTGTAATGTACATATTATTATATTATCTGCAATAAAAATTAAATATGTTAACAATAATATTCAAGACTTTTCTTATTTCAATCTCCATAAGATCAACCTAATCTACTAAATTTGCCACAAGAAATGTCTCAGTTTAAAAGAGGTTTTTGTAAAAGCATTTTCAGCATTCAAATGTCAATATTGCATTGCAATTCAAATAGTATGCTAGGAAATTCGTCATTTTTGCTACTACAAGTGAAGCGTGTGATAAAATGTTGGACTTCCCATAGTAAAGTTATGGACAAAAGTTCATCGGTAAAACAAAACTGATGGAGGCAGCACCTGACAGGCCATAAATCCAATGTATATTTTGTATTCTGATGGCTCAAGATGAAAATTAGCCCACATGCCAAAAACGTTCCTGTCATATCAATGACCGATTTTAGTAAAAAGACTGCAAAATATTCATGCAATTTGAGAATTTGAAGAAACGAAAGGAAAAGTAAATGATTTTCATGAAATTCAATTGTTGCTCGGTGTTAATAGTACATTCATGCTCAGATAAAGTACAAAAAAATACAGGGTGAAATTCTACTCTTTCCAAATGGAAAACATCTTTCTTGTGCAGGTAGCACTAACGCTCCCATTTTGATAAATATTTTACACAATTTGTTGTACTTCATTTTGCAAACTGAAACTACTAAAAAAGGAATAGTCTTTCTCTTCAAGTGACATATTGCTAACGGCAATCAAGCATCAAACATTTGCATGTTACTACATAAGATAAGATAATATTTAAGGTATCATCGTCCTGATTACATAATAGTTTAGAATCATTTATCTGAACTCTTTCACACTGTATCTTCCTCGAATTATAATCAAGATTTATCCAAATTAATAAGGCAAGAATATAAAGTTAATCAGGTTAATTAAATAGTCAGTGAAATAGGATAAATATGAAATGTTCCTGTTCAGTGTTGAAATGATGGCAGATGATGAAAATTCAGTTGATTTTAATTAATTGCAATTAATAGAGGTTTTTCCTAATTCATTCCCTGCCTAATCTGCCTAATTTAGGCTAATTTCATTTCCTATTTCTAGTTACTTATGTAATTTGTGAATATTTCACTTTGACTAGAAATAGTAAATAAACTATTAATTGATATAAAGAATATAAATAATTTTTTTGTTATCAACATTTTGAAATACACAAAACTAGTTAGATTTCAAGAAATAGTCTATGATCAGTATTACAGCTATTAAATTAGCCTAAATTAGCATAAATTAGGAAGGGAAAATAATTTGGAAAAACCTTGAATGTTTTAAAAGTACAACTAAAAGATTCCAATTCCACGCTGTGCTATTGATATGCATGAAGTCAGAGTGGGATATAATTCTGTTGAAAATTTCGAGATTTTCATCCCCTTATCGTACATGTTCATGTTCTTACTTGTTATAATTTAAGAAATAGTGAGTCTCCTTGATTATACGAACTTTGATGTTTATAAGTAGATTTAACAAGTATATTCATCTGGTAGCCAATTGTTTAAGTGTCATGTAGTTTGGATTACAGGAGATTAAACTAAAATGGTAGGTGCAATTTTAAATTCTGGTGTTTGGTTCAGGGGAGTTACCGAGGAACTTTTCAGTGGAGAATATATAACTTTCATGCACAAACAACTGCTATGCCCAACCCAAGTGCTAAAAGTTGATGTCACTAGCTCTCAGGGTTGAAGTAAAGACCAGAACAATAATGAAAATAATTGGAAATACATACAGATCATTAATGCATTTATAAATCGTATTTATGTTGTTGTTGTAATCCTATTTTTTTACGATTATGTTGAATGCAATTGTTCCGTGTTACATGCAGGTTGCGTGATTTTATTCATCTCAAAATGGCGGGAGCTTACCCAGAAGACATACCGGATACTGCCAGAGATCTCCAAACAGACGTTCAACAGAATGTTCCTTGAAAGAACATCTCAGTTCTCCTTTTGGCCACAAAATAGCAGTTTGATACGTATGGTCTATCCACGGTCAACAATCTATGGTCAGTAATCTGAGGAAAGTTGATCCAGATTCTAGGACGATCAAAGTTACCTGTGCTGTGTTGCAAAAGGAAGACCACATCACAGGACATAATTTGGAGGATGCCAAGAAATATGGCGTCCAGTTGAAATGAGCAAACAGCCCAGAGGCAGGAAAAGAGAACCAGAAGTCAAGTGGTTGGATGAGTCAAATGTGACTTATTATCATCACCTGATGAAGGAACAACACTATGACTTTATCATTGGGCATGTTCCGTACCTGGCAAACGGTTGTTTTAATCTGAAAGACTTGTGTCAGTCAAGGTTCTCCAAAGATTATCCTCTTTATTCAAGGTCTTCCTAAAACTCCAGAAGGGGAAGTTGATGAAGATTTAATGATAGACTGGCTTAAAGATGCCGACGTTGTGTT
>JBCAUI010519179.1:0-12008 GCA_038406195.1 Haplosyllis anthogorgicola | reverse complement strand
AGATGCATTAATTTTATGGCCAATATTTGTGGATGTTAATTGTTAGCCCCCCACGGTAGATGCTGGAATGCCATAACTGTGCGAAGCACGGGTTTCACCTAGTTAACATAATTTATTTGGCAAGGAAATTTGTTTTATGGAGTGGGAACTTTATGATGGATATTTGTTTTAGGGGTCATGAAAACTCTGTGAGTGGACATTTGTTTGAGGGGTTTTAAACTTTATGGGGGCATGTTCTCCGTGGGTTCCATCTAGTTGATTTTTTGAATATAACTGTACTAAAATATTCTATATTTGTTTGTGACGAAACTGTAAGGGTTAATAATCATATGGACAAAATGAATTGTCAATCCTATGTCTAAAAATTGAAGCAGTTCATTTTGATAATTACTATCAAAATTACTGAGTACCATGTAAATTGTCATTTATTCTCTTGATTTATAATAAATCGTAATTACGTAGTTATATTTTGGTTGTGAACATTTTGCACATTTAGTTGCATGGTGTAAAGCTGAATTCTTAGGATGACATTTAAACATGATAAATTAAATAACTAGAAAAGTCGTTACGTCGAGCGTAACGTCGTGTGTCTGCCGAATGACGTCACAATGTAAACATGACACATGTGGGATGAACCTCGTTTTCAGATGGTCACTTTTTTTAGGCGGAAGACCACATACTCTGTCATTCGTCAGACAATAAAATTAGACAACTAGATCAGTTATATTTCGGATAGAACAAAAATAATTAGTTATCAGAAGGAAACATCATATCAACAAAATCAAGAATCAAGAAATGATAATCGTTTTTATTGCATGCAATTTATTATCAAAAAGTTTGATTCATTAATTGTAATTTATAGCATATTTCTCAGACGCTTCAAGATCAATTTGAAATGTATTTTAACAACAAGACAAGAAATGCTATTAAAATTAGGAGCTTTAGACACAAAATCAATTTCAATTCAATACACATTTATTTTTGTTATTTTTGTTTTTTGAATGAGAACAATTACAGGACACAAATACAATAATCCGAAAAACTATTCGTTTTTATTTCAAATTCATATCAGATGGCCAAACATGCACAATACAAGAACAATTTCAAAATGTAGATGGGGAGAAACACATGTTTAGTCACTAAGCTAAATAGGGGGTACATATATCAGGCGCCCCATACACCGATCAATTTCACATGTATCTAGGATGAACATTCTTTCCAAAATATGGCACTTTGTGCAATTGGTAATATGTCATATGTCATAAGTACAAAATATAAAGTTTAAACGAGTAATATAGCTGTGCAAAAATGCATCAATTAAAATGACGCTTTAAACAAAGGAAAGCAAGATTTGAGTTCTCACTACGGCTGCAACGACTCGTCAAACCAGTAGACTTGTCGATAATAATACCAACTAGTCGACTAGTTAAAACAAATATCAAAACGAGACACTCATCTGTTGTGGTTTCATATTGACTATTCTGTAGCTGTGGCGCAAGTGCAAAATACACTCAGGCAAACGAATTACATAATCTAACAATAGTAGATCTTTGTTACTTTGTAACATTTACAAAAAAAATTAATACCGCTGGATGCATTTTGCTATTTATTTTCAATCTCTCCAAATAGTCGCAAGAACTCGATTAGTGGATAAAAATTATAAAGCGACTAAGTCGCCTTATGAAGTCGTTGCAGCCCTAGTCCATTCAAAGCTTTGCCAGCAAAACTTTGAGGAAACTTTTTTTTAAACTCAAACCAAATCAACTTAACTTTTTTCCAAAAAAAAATATAGTACATTTTCGTCAAATGAAAAAGTCGAAAAATAATAATGGCCGACCGCATGTCGATTATGTGAGGTTATTTTTCCTGCATAGTCGGCGCGATGTAGTGCTAACCTTCAATTAAGCAGGTAGTTTACCTTAAGCGCAGCCGCAGTTATCAGGAAAGGTGCACTCCTGCAGGTTGAAGTTGAAGGTGGTTCCTGCTGGACACGGCATATCACGCATTGTCACGCCTACGTTATCACAATATCTACAGCTACAGTATCTACAAAACGTATCACGCATTGTCATATCTACGTTTTAACAGTATCTACAGCTACAGTATCAAAATCACGCATTGTCCCAACTGCATTATCAAAGTTTCTACAAACTTATCACTCTTTTTACATTAGTATCTGCAAACAGACATCACGTATTATCACGTTTGCATTATCACAGAATCCAAACATGTACCAGCGCCTGGCTGGGCGGAATAGCCCAAGTTATCCACGCATCGCTGATCAGCTCACCACTGAATCTGGTCAAACTGGCTGACACATGTGAGAGGAGCCCAGCCAGCTATGTTTTGTGTATGCACAGTGTATACCCCTTTTGATGGTAAAGGCAGGTGTTGTACTAGATGTGACCCTCTGGATCACTACACACAAGCAAGTAAGAGTGCAGGCAAGAGATCCACCCTGGATTTAAAACCCATGGAGATGGTCACACGAAATCCAAAACAGACGAAATCAGTAGCCCCACAAATGGACCCTGGTCCAACAAAACTTTTTATATAATAAAAATGTACCTAGCCGGGTTGGCGGGATGAGGCAGCAGTCTCCGAGTTGACGGGTAGGTGGTCGGACAGTGGTCCAAGAGATCATCACACGCTTCAGCCCCTGTGTCCGGGAAATTCTGTAAACAAAAGAATCATATGTCATATAAAAAGGAAGATTCCCATATCAAAAGCCATGCCGTCATATTCTTACGTCTGATATTAGTGTTTAAGATGCTATGCAGCCTTTCTTATCAAATAATGACTTGTGGTCTTTTCTATGACTTGTGGTCTTTTCATAGCCTGCACTTGATTTTAGGGAATGTCGCTTTCTCGAGCTGTTTTTTAATGACGCGTGAGAAAAACAAGCCACAACAGGATTAACATATAAAGCTGGGGGATATTTGTCTTTTACTTGAACAAAAACTAAATTACTCAGCAACATAGTATGGTACGTTATACTAAGGAAAATTCTCACCCTTTTTACAGGGGATCAATAAAGGGATACTGACAAAGGAATAATACAAGGCTTTTTTGTAAAGTAAAGGGTCTACTTTAAATTCCGTAGTTTGACAGAATTATTTGTGGCATTTAGTAATTCAAGTAGCTTCCATTTGAAAACAAGAGACTACAAGCTCCTAAAACTGTTATCAATTTGGAAACAAAAGAAAGAACAAAAGAATTTCAAGCTGTGCTTTTGAATTACTATCGTTCTAAAACTAATAGAAATTGTATTCTCTGTGGGTATTTGTGATAAAATAAGTCGTAACTCAGAGGGTGAAATTCTAATTAGTTTTAGCAATGACACATCAATGAATCACTTTTGTTCTGTTCGTTTCCAAATTGATAGGAATTTCACGAGTTGAAACTGACCCAGTTGAGCGGGATATCGGCCCTGCCCCTGCTGTAGGTGTCCACGGGTGGCGCCGCCCTGTTGTCCGGGGCGCCCTGCCGCGGGGTAGCGGTACGGTTCCGCACGTTAACGTCCCGACCGGGCGAGGACCTCCCCTCACACCGCGCGCGGATCTGTGCCTCCGTCTCGGTAGCTCCAGGGTTGTCACCTGCAAGAGCACCAAACCAGGGTGTAAATTTGGTACAGGCCCTATAAGTGAAGACAGGATTGTGCGGCTTGATGTGCAATTTTAAAGTGACACCTGATCGTATTGCGATGCGTTACAAAACACCCAATATATTTGTCACTCTATGGGGATTTCGCGCTAGAAAGTACCGCCCTCTATGCACGCTCCATAGGCCATCAATGGCGATTCTTGATTTGTGACAGGACCACGCTCCTTCAAAAACAAATACACTGGGTGTTCTCTATTGGAGGTTATGGTTCATGTTAAGTTTCACACCAAGGTTGGTAAGTACCTGCTAGGAAGTTAAAGTGTAAACCGCCTAAAGTTGTTGTGTTACGAGCACGAAAAAGGCGGTAGAGTAGAACCTGTTTTGAGCGGCACCTTTTTAACGGGATACTTACTTTTTACGGCATCAATCCTTATTCACAATAAATCATTATTTATGTTTATTTTAACTGTTTTGTGCTGCATGCCTACCTTCCGAATCAAGAAATTGTAAGAAAAAGTTTCGGTCCGGGAAATGCTGGCCCATGTGAAGTGTCGCCTTAAGTTGATTGCAATAGTAGAGACAGGCCAATAGATGTCTCTGAACTCACTGAAATTTCGCGTGGAAACTTTTTAATAGGCCTCTGGGATGATTTCTTGATCAGTACGGCATCTTTGGCCTAAAAAATTAGAGTGCGCACAAAATAGGTTTTATTGTATATCAAGTACAACAACCGTACTTGAGTTTTACTTACAGAGGACGTTGATGAAGGCGTGTCTGGACGTGTTGTAGTGCCGGTCGCTGTACCAGCGGATCTCGTGCCCCATCACGTCCTCGTTAGCGGCGCGCATCACGTAGCCGTGGTTCTCTCCGTCCCCGAGCCGGTGCACCATGGAGCACGTAACGTCAAACTCAATAAACGACGCTGGACGGTTCGGCAAAATCTGAAAATAAACGTAACAAGTGACGTAATGTGAATGTGAGTAACGTAACGTTCATGTTCAAAAAAGATACAACTTCAACGTCAACGAATTCGCTCTATCAGTCGACGTTCAAGATCCGAGATTACACAACGCTAAATTTAACGTCAATTGAGTCCGAGCGATGTATTGTTAAAGTCAGGATAGGGTAAAGACAAAATAAGAAAGGGGTTATATATTTCAGGGTTAGATCTATTATAATTTGTTTAATTAAGGAGACATGGGTGTACTATTATTAGCAAAATAATTGATGCCAATGTATTAAAAAATTGATAAAAACTTCACAAAATCATAATTTTTTCTGATGAAGTAAACAGTTTCTAATTTTGCAAATTAGGCAGCAAAGTAAAAACGACAAACCTCTTTTTTTACAATTAAAACGAGGAAATACTAAGAGAAAACTCCGTTTACCACTTGTGTGTCTATGATCTGATGTCCAGCATCTCGTCCGGTCAGATCCAGGAATGGCTGAGCCCAGTACGCGTTACTCGTGCGGCGTGTGGTGGTAGCGTGCATGGAGGACCAGGGCTGGTGGATCTGGTAGAGTTCTATTGGACGAGCGATCTCTGGGGCCTGATATTCGTTGTTAAACGGAGCTCTGTATGATGCAGCGAAGTATATGTACAACTTGGCCCACTGTATTCGTCTAAAATGATGAAGAAATACCATTGAGCCGTTTGCATAACAGAAGCCCTTTCTGCTCTATGTATCGAAGGGAAGGATCTGTGATTTTCTCCTCGTGTCATGTAATAGTAAGCCGAGCTTTAGGGGATCACTTTGGATTAAACTCAACCAGTAGGCAGGTTTGAACAGTTCGTCCTTTTACAGTTGCTAAAACAATATGGCATGAGGCTTTGTGCACCGACAGCTCATCTCTCTCGTTTAAAATATAAATAGTATACAGTATAGACTTGCGCTGTAGTATAATATAGAATCATTTCCATACTAATTCCTAAATAGTTCATTATAGTGAATGTCCTTTTAAGGAAGGTGTTCTGAGATATTATATAAACGCACAATACAAAATTAATAACAGCTGCACAGAAATAACAGGGTACTTACCTGCACACGCTCGGCAGGTCCTCGAACTGGATGAGGACGCGTTTTTTAGGGTGTTGTGGGTAGAGCCCGACCATGAGGTACTCGCTCATGTCGAACGTCCTGTCGTTGTCATACTCTATCGTCCCGTCCTGCTCGATCGCTAGTCGGTACACCGTGCCGTCCCTCGTGTCCTCCCAATGCACGCTCAGCACATATCTACAATAACACCGTAAACTTTACACTGTCAACTATTCACTACAACATTTCCGTGTCCTCCCAGTGTACGCTCAGAACACGTCTACAATAACACCGCAAACTTTACACTGTAAACTATTCACTGTATCATTGATCCTAAGCTTTGCACTTCCTCCCAATGTACGCACAGCACATCTACAATATCATCGTAAACTTTACACTTCACACTATCCATTTCAACATCATCGTAAACTTTACACTGTAAACGTTTCAGTACAACAACCTCATAAACTTTACACGTTATTTTTGTCAAATCAAGAAGTTCATAACAGAATTTGAACAAAAGGACAGGTTGACCTTCACGTGACTTTGACCTAGATTTTGGTATTTACCTCATTTCTGAGCCCAAAGAAAAAGAGATTGGCAGATAACGTTCTAAAGTTAAACATTTTGAAATTGGTCAATGACATTAAATGTTTTGTTTTCCATGGCGATTCATTTTGGAAACAACACAATTTCGTTGAAGTTAATGTCTTTGCAGTTTAAATAATAACAACCGAAACAAATCGCAAAACAATTTTTTCTTTTGGTGCGGGCGGGTCACCCTTGGAGTGAGTCATCACCGAAATGATGGTGATGGTAGAGGCAGTATCGCAAACCTACGCAGGGTCGAAAACGAAACTCTCAAACCTGTCCAGCTAACCTGGCACCGATGGTACACTTTGGTGTAGTGAGGTACATGTATTATTTGCTGACGTTCTGCATTTACACTAAATTCACTTCAAAATGTGTTGTGTCAGGACTGCAAAATCTCTCGAGGAGACAAAGTCAGATCTGTTGCCCATACCATTTGCCATATTAATAGCTTGTTTAAAGCCCTAATTAAACACCCCAAGGCCACTCAGCCACACATACACCTTCATTTACTTATGTTCACCTGTAGTTGGACATGGCCATTTCTTTCCATAATGATCCACATGGTGCATCCAGGACTTTCCGTTGGGGTGAGCGCCCGGGTCGTCGGGGGTGGGGGGGGGGGCACCACCACTATTTTTTGTCCAAAATTCAGCGAAACGTTAGCGAAAACTACATGAAAATGAAAACAAGATTAGGCTAAGGAGGAGAGTGAAGGCGCACATACAGATCCGCCAAAGTAAGCCTATTTTGATTGAGAATTTAGTTTAAACATAAATAAACCTAGTGACTTACCCAATGAGGGATAATACAAGGAGAATCCTGAAAAACTCCATTGTGTCTAGTCTATCCAGTCTATCCGGTGCACACTACTAGAATCAGTCCTTCCGTGTGCGTCTGTGTGTCTGTTTGAGATCCGAAAATAAACAATAAAAAGTTTAGGGATTATGCGAGTGATCTTTTTAACACATGCACAAACTGTTAATGTGGATGTGCAAGTATCATATTGCGTCAATTAAAAACAATAAGATAAATCACTAGATTTAACTTCAGCACGTAACGTTACGCCATTTGCAAAGAGGATGACGTCACGTCACCTGCTGTCACTAAATGGATAAATGTGTTGTCTCCATAGGGACATTACCACTGTCAGTCCGAAAATTTCCTATCAGTTTGCTACTTACAAAGTAACGAATATGCTGTATTGCTCCCACGGTTTGAAATCTTGTAAATAGGACTGGGGGAGTCAACGGAGCCAATTGGTCAGTTGATTAAAGACAAACTGAAAGGGAAATCTTCTACTGCACACAGCATCACCAAAACAACATTTGCTGTCACATTATTTGTTGATGTAGAATCTAGTGACTTCTTAACGTGACATAAGAAACAGAACGTGAATCTTTACCTCGCTAGCTGCAGTACCAGTCTGTGGTGTGTGTGAGTTAACTCCCAGGTTTGTGTTAATTATTTTAAGGAGACAGATACCTCAGAGTGTTGTTATTGTGTTTCTTAAAATAACTTGAAACGTAAGTCCGGGTGCACGACTGATGCTTCAGTAGGGCTTGGTACCGATCGAAAGTAATTGATTACCGACTTAAATCATGAAATTCCTTTCACTTTTGGATCATTAGCATATGATAAGCACTGCACAGAGTGGAATTTTCTTTTAATTTGTACGTTTTCAAATTGATGGAAATTTCTTAGTTTGAATCGACCACTATTTAATGACATTTAAAAAAAACTAGCTCTAATTCTGAATAAATTAATCAATAAAGAAAGCAAAGAAGAACAGACAGTATTTTTACAACAGAATCGTATATCTTTTTTTCAGATAATTAGACCGAGAAATTAAAAATTAAAATTAATTAAAAAATTTATATTATTAAAACAAGTTAATTAGATGCTGCAAGGAAAAAGTTGTATCATGATTGGTACTCTTGAAAAGTTTCACAAATTTATGTATAAATTAGATTTTTTTTAATTTTTGCTCTTTTTACAAGTTATAATTATTTTAAATGAATCAAAATTATACTTAAACTTGGTACGTAAGCACATCAGTGTTTCTTGTATTAAGGTAGTCGTTTTGGTAAAATAAAAAGGCAACGCTCCAATAAAAATTTGTAAAACAGCACTTTTCAATGATGCCTACTTTTCGAGCTTGTGAGAGTGACTTGGAACTTGATTAATGTTAGGGGCGTAAAGGAATTTTAAATCCTTTACCATTGACTTGTGATGTCTCAATTATGAACAAAGGCGAGACCTTTTTAAACAAAAAGGATGTCTTCCATTAGCATAACTGTATCATGGATTCCCGTTCGTTACACTTTGTTGTATTCAGTGTACCTTCCCATGTACCCTTTAAAAATTCCAACTGTCGAGGTTAATTTGAGCAATTATGACAGTTTGTAGCCAAAGACCAGACAGCTGTAATTTAATATCTCATATCAGAAGCCAACGTGAGTAGTAATGTTTTATCGACAAAGTCCTGAGTGTCAGTACACAAAAGTCTTATTACAATTTTAACACGTTACCTTATGGGAGAGCCCTAAAATATCACTATTGATACGATAGAATCATAGAATGCTTTCGAAAAGAAAATAGCAAAATTAAACAGTCAAATTTATTGTTTTTATTTGCAGTACAGCTCTTGAAATTCCCATCATTTTGGTCACCTACAGAACAAAAGAGAGAAGAAAAAATATCACGATGTGCTTTTCATGTTCTGTTGTTCGAAAATAGTAGGAATTTTATCCTCTGGGTAAGATGAAGTGACAGCAGGACTTCTGAATGTTTCATCTCCTGAAATTGCTATCATTTTGGAAATGTACAGAACAAAGGAGAGAACAAACGAATTCCATGCTGTGCTTTTGATTTCTATTGTTTCAAAACTGATAGTAATTTTGCACTATGAACTTTAGAAAATATATATATCAACGATTAATCGGACTATACGATTAGTAAAAGTATCACATGTATCGAGCTCTATTCAGTTACCTTCAATGAACATCTAGGTTAGAACGTTTATCAGGTGTTTGTCATCACAGCTCAACCGTATCATTATACAGTTCATATCTGGAGCGTGGGTGCTGGATGTAGTGTGCGTGTGTGTGTGCACGTGCGTGTGCGTGTGCGAAACAATTAGTATTCAGTTAGATTTACAGCACATCTTCATAAATTACATGGTCCCTTCCTTGATGGCCATTAAGGCTGTCACGCTGGTCTAGGAGCATGCGCCCCTTACAGGACATTGAGGTTTCCAGGGCCGCTTAACACAACAAATTGCTGCACGCCCACTAATTTTTGACTGTGTAGTTTATGAAGACGCGCTGTTAGAAAGGACTCAATTTAGTAATAAAGGTTATGAAGGCTAAAATTAATAATTTCTGAGGTATCAAAGTTATTTATATTACTAAGAATGATATTTAGGATGCCTAATGCACCTAATCTAATGAGAAAAACCGAGAATGTTTATCTTGCAAAAATAAAAAAATCAAGGTTGAAGTTAAAGGGGCCAACAATATTCGATCAAGAGAATAGTGTTATGCGGTGTCCCTAGACGCTCTTTCCATGGAGGAAAAATGTCGCCTCTAATTCGAGGTAGCGGAGAGGTCAAGTTATTGGATCCAATAAAGTAAAATAACAAGGAGTCTGTGGTACAGTTATGCTAATAAAGGGGTTATCACTATACTCACTTTGATCAATTTTAGTCCAAATTCCAAGCAGACAGAAAAAGCATGTGGTATGTCTAAACCAAATGTAAGAAAATTCGTGAAGTGCTAATTTAAGAACTCTAGAGCTCAATGGTAGTCAATGAGAATGGGTCATTTTCACAAAATATATGTATCACTGGACAGTGTTATTCTACAGAATTTTTACTGGAGTATTTTACTTTGATTTTATTCTATTCTTTTCTGGATCAGAAATGACTCGCCAGTTATCTTAACATTTTCTAAGATTTCAATCTCAAACATTGTTAAAATCTTTTGTATCGTAATGCTCACCGCCAGGGTGTAACGGTTTTCAAACCAGTATTACTCGCAAAAAGGTTCAAAAGAAACATTTCTTGCGAGCAAAATAATTCAAAAGCAAAGTCAATTATTTGATCTGAAGTAAAAGCATTACAAAAAGTGTTTTTCATACTTCGTACAGACTTTATAATCACCAAAAAAAAAAAAGACCAAGCACAGATGCCTTGTTAATGGATATTTCAATTAAATAACAATAATCAAAAGAAAGGGATTTGTTACACACAAGACAGCTAAATATACACGACCAAAATGTGAAATACTGCAGCCATAAAGCGTTAATTTTTTTACCATTCTAAATTCCATTTTGTTTTGTAAGGCTAAATTAATTTGACACAAGTGCTTTTCACCCATATGAAATGAACAAAAATACCTGTTATTATTTTGAACCTTTGAGACATACACAATTTAAAAAAAACCCCAGAGGATTAAATACTTATTCATTGCTCCTTTATTTATAGCGTTTCAGACAGAACATGAAATTTATCTCTTCTAAAATGAAATCAATTTCAGGAGTTAGTAGTCTGTAGTGTTCTTTAAAGGCAGTGTGAGGAATGCGGAAAGTTTATTAGATGTTTTACATAGTTTTAAGCGTAAAGGTGAATCAGAGGGTACTTGTTAAAAATGATGTTCAACACTCAAGATGAAAACCCTTTTAGAATAGTTACATTCAAGCCAGAGGGTAGAGTTTTCATTTACATAATTGTTAGTGTAAAACTCCAATGAGAGATGTTTTTTTTAACGTTTGACCACTCACATTTCTCGCAGATAAGGGAATTCATCGGTTAGAATAATAAAGTGGCACCGCTTGGGGTGAAATACATAATACGGTAATAAAATTCCAGGGATTGGAATCATAAAAATCGTAGTGCTCCGGGGGCGGATCTACTTTACAAGTAGCACTAAATATTATACGATAAACGGGACCGTTCATTATTAAACATTGCTGAGTGTTGAAACTGATATTGATTGTGATATTCTATGCTACCAAAGTATTGTTGAACTATTCCAAGGGAGAAATAAATGTTTGGAAAATGACTTTAAGCTTTCGCTTGCTCTGTGCATTCACTCCGCCCCATTACCGATTGCAGCTATTCGACATATCCATCTATCTAGACTTGTAATAATTCCACGCTGTGCTTTGGATGTCCTATTGCTTCAAAACTGATAGAAATTTTCGAAGCTATCGGGTATTCAATTAAACATATTCTCTTCCACTATTGCGTACAGTACTTTTGTCCTAGTTTCAACCTAAATATTTTACAGGAGTTTTTTTTCGAACCTCGAATGTGGTTCGAAGGATCGACAGGGTGTATTCTTGCATTCTGTCTTGCTCCTCTTGTGCCGTCAATTCGTTTTGTCAGAGACCTTACATATTTCTTGATATGTTACCTTTAAACAAATCTCTCACAATATGGATCTAGCTCCAGTAGTATCTTAATCCGTCACTATGTAGCAGCACCCTATGAGCGCAGTATAGCATGCATGTTAGTTAACCTATTGCAGCTCAGCTTAGCTGAGATGCTCTAGCGCTTGAGCACCCACCAATGAGCACCTAGCATATACTCATTTAAAACCCATTGTAATTAGGGTTCAACAAAAAGACACACACAGACAACAATGACTTTACTTCAGTTCAACATTACTTCAGTTACTTATTTATGATGCTTGATTTCGTTATTTGTATTTATTGAACTTAGAAATATTTTGTGCAACTTGAACTTGAAATGTTATTAGTGCAACTTGAACACTT
>JBCAUI010519168.1:0-12008 GCA_038406195.1 Haplosyllis anthogorgicola | reverse complement strand
CATAGGTGCATATGTGTGTAAGATATGAAGTCTCTATGATCAATAGTGTGCTCAGGGTGACTGTGCACAGACAACGATGACAACAACAACAACAATGACGACGACAACGATGACGGACGATGGACACTTCATAATTCTATAGGCTCTTTGGCCAAATGAGCCAAAAATCGCACTTTCTGCATTTAGCATTTAGATGCATTTCATTCATTAATATCGAAAGCATGTAAATGTCCTTTCAATCATTCTGCTGTTGTAATTTTATACTTTTTACCTCGCTCATTTTATGTGACTATTCAGATGAACACCACTGCACAGGAAATGCTCAAAATGCAATTGTTACATGTTCTGGAGATGAAGTCATGACATGCCACTTTAATTGATTTCCTTATTTCGCAATTGTAAATAATCAATAAATCATCTCTAAATTTTTGCATGTAGCTGATGCTGAAAATGCTAAATCCTGGAACTGCAGAGACCAAAATTACAAATGCTACATGCAAACTATCACCTGGATGAATAGAACAAGTAGTCTATATTGATAGGCATGATCATCTTTTTTGGATTTGATCCACATTGCTTCAACATGCAATATCTCAATAGGCTACAAGTCAATTATATGCCTCTTCAATATAGACAAAATGGCAATGACCTACATTGATGAATCACCTACATCTATTTTCATACGTATCCTACATTTGGGTGGTCTTATATTGCTCAGAGAGTAACCAATTATTGTCAAAAGATCATAATGTGCTGCACAGGATGTCTTTCAATACAAGTGATTTATTATCTCATATTAGATTAATAATTTCCTTGGAAGAAAATGTACTGACCCTTTGCTGACTTCGTGCATGCCAGGATCCTTGAGCTTTTCAGCTTTGGGCATTCTACATAAACTTGTATGACTTGGGTGGCAATATATTGCAAATTTGTTTATTGTGAAATGTCAAATGGTCAAAAGTTTATGTAGTTTGACATGAAAATAAAATCTACTTTTGACAGTGAACGAACATTGCTTTACTGATGGGATTCTACTGTGGTTTACATTTATTCTCGTACCAAATAAATGTGTGTTCCAAAAGAACAAGTTCCATCGAGTCTTGTGATGATCTGTTGTGAATGGAATAAAATTTCATCATATTGTTTAATACACCTTCGCATAATTACATATGCAGTGAGGAATTTCAAGGGAACCACACTGGGTGACCAATGATTTTGACAGAGGTTAAAGAGATCGTGACCTTGAACTTGACCTGGGATCTGCATTATCAGGAAGCAGATTGTTGATATCAGTTACCATCTGGAAAAGGCTGAACCCATGATTCATACCTTGTTGGAGAACAAACGGAGTAGATCTCCACGTAGTATTGCATGGTACCATAAGTTGGTTATAAGCATGTGAACGTACTACGATCCTATGATCTTATTCATAACGCATCATTTCCTAAATTACGTTGTTTTGAAATTACAGAACAACAGTGTGAACATTAGACCACAATAAAAACCGCGCAAAGCATCATGTACAATTAACCTAAATCTTCACGTCACTTTAAAGATGAAAGATCAAGTCTAATTGGCCGGTTTTGCATGTGCACAGTCATTTGCAATTGAGAGCTGGAACAGTCCACAACCATACAAGGTTATAGGGGTGGACCTGATGGGCACAGCAGGTGGATCAAATGCAAAAGGGCTGGATGTATAATGTGCAGTGACTTGGTCAGAAATGAATAAATTTGTCAGCAGAATTTACCTTTTAAAGTGGCACTGGCTCCAGGTGACTGGTCACACAGTGAACGCATTCAGACTTATTGTGAATGTGACACTTCCATTGCGACTAATTACAATCCATATTGTCTCAATGCTCTCAACTGAACTGGTGTCAAAAAATTGACATGTACAAATTCAAAGATGGCCATCTCCAATAAATTTCCTCTGACCAATACTGAGCCACTTGCATTGCCTGTTTCATTTGCGGATATGAAAAAAAACTTCTTTCATCTTTAAGCTTTGGTTTGGGACGGAAATCCCGAGTGACACTTCGATGTTAAATCAAAACACATTATTTAGACCTTCTTGCCACACAGGTATAATAGCCGCGGGGGTGGACGTTGAGTTTAACACAGTGCATTGGCAATGGAAAGTTCATAACTACGCAAAAACCGCACAATCTCGTCGGTCGACGCTTACCACTTCTGCCAAGTACCATACAAAGTGCGCACACATTGCTCATAGATTACGAAACACAACAACTTCCCTTTACCTTCACTTTGCCACCTAGGTACACAGTATTATGCGTAAATGCACAGTAAGTGCAAAGGGATTTCAATACTGAGAAGCAAACATGATTGCAATTGAACTAATTAAATACAAACGGTTCTCCACCGATTAGGTTTCTTGTCGATCAACAATTTATATTTGCCGTGCCAGATATAATATTTGTACTGCTATCAAATGTATAAGCAACGCGTAAAACATGCCTGTAATAATAAATACTTGTAAATCTATTTGTTTAATAAACCTTACTTATGACCTTACGCTTAGTCATGTACTTATTGAAAACGTGCAAGCTGTTTCGTCAAAACGGCAACTTATGCTATTCGGATTTACAAATTTTATTAGAAACTTTTCTACTTTGCATCAAGTCACATAATTTACATTGTTGAGTATTTTACTGTTTTTGTCAGATAATATGGGATGTCATGGCATTGTCTTCCATTATTCCTTTGTTGTTGATTCTGCGACAGAAGTGCGGGATGACATGTGGTCAGCTTGTCCAGTCTCAGTGGAACAATCAACATCTCAACATCAATATTCACCAACTCCAGTTGGATGCTGCTCCAGATCTACCGCGACCCCATATCTGTTGTATCCTTAGAAGTAGATCGAGATGTGCCTTTATCAGAAATAAGCGAACTGCTGGACATCGTGTGACATCCAAATTAGTTTCCACCGTTTCTTGTGTATTTATCAATTCATGTCACATGCACAGCTTCGATTGAGGTCATGTCCATTTCTCAGAAGCCACATACATCGATACAAAAGAGACCTGTAGAACCGATAGGTCGTATATCTATTGTATTGCAAGTGAGTAGATGATCTTTTATGCTATCGCCAATTCCAGGACAACCATGCGGGGGGTCAATCCAATCCAGGTCGTATCTGGATTTTATCTCTTTGTTTTTGTATTTGTACGGACAATGGTATAGACTGTTTAATCCACTAACAGAAATACTGCATATGAAGGAATATCTGTAATATACATGTATTACATGGTTGAAATGATTCGTGCAGGAACTACAAATCATCGCAAATCACGCTTAGATCTGCGTTACAATCTAATGAATCTCGTAAAGGAATATGTAATTTAATAGAGCTTTATAATGAAGTTGATTATATCTGTTCACTGTGGCTTCATCAGTGGCAGATTCACAATCTTTCTTATAAGCAACTTATCAAAATCTGTCAGTCAAGACGGCAATCAAGCAGCCCCCGTACCCTAGTCTAACTGGCATCATCTATTTGCAAAATCCAATTACATCTTCGACCAATCAGCCCTTACACGGAGCCTTTAAATGTGGGACAATTTACTGGGCACTTTCCTGAGCATGTATGCTTGATGGAAAAGGCAAAGCATCATTGTACGCCATGAATATTGTATACAAAGTAATGGTGCTTCCATTTAGTAAATTGCTTCACATAGGAAATTGTCTGAATTAAGTGCGGTTCCGACGTTTTAGTATATTCCGTGTAGTGACGAAGTTAATGATGTATGAAGTAATACTGAAGAACGTGAATAACAAAATTTAATTTCGTGTGACAAAGGCATAAACTAAGCCTTTCAATCTTGCCTGAAAGCAGCTTACGCCGTGTTTATGCCGCTGCTTTATGTTCGTCGAACATACTTTACGCGAGTTTCCATAAAATCTACAATTAGATCAGCAATTTTGGGTGTTTAGTTGTATTTGTATAGCTAATATTCAATGGAAGCATGAAAAAATATATATACAGGATGTCTCAAGTTATGTAGGATAAATCAGGATTTTAAACTGCATTGTTCCTCCCAGGTAGTTTTTAATTACAACGCGTATTCTGTGCACATGCATGTAAACCTATCCTTTGAGTTACAAGATCCAAGGGATAATATCACTGTAAAAAGAGAATCTTCAGTCTTTGACTTCACTTTTACGGCGGAAAATGGCGCATCGATTATGCAATTTCTTACCAACCCAGCTTCATAACATATTCACATGTCTCAAGTCCTGATGAGCGGCGGCCCTGGTCCCCAGAAAGCGAAATACTTCACACCAGATTCCAACGACAGAGGCCTGGTGGAAATCCAGGCAAAAAGCAAGCGAGGTCACCGCAACAGAAACGTAAAAATCTTTGCACATTAATCCTGATACAGTTTTTGTTTTGCAATACATAGAATACCCAATACATCAAAAGGACACAAAAATTGTTTTTCTGAATAATATTCTTACTGCATGAGAAACAAAATGACATATTGTCGCTTTTGTTTACACGAGTTTTTCCCCACTCGGTTACCGCTGCTTTTGTCATGATTGTTGAGGCTGCTATGGAATTACCATCTGGAATTGTAATCTCATCTGTCTCCTGCAGTTATAAACTGTTCAACACAGTTTACATGACTTCCGTCCAAATGACCTCATACGGTAATATACTGAAAGTTTTTCTTTTCTTTTCGCAAATCTTTAACTGCGTTTATTGTGCCTAAGGAGAAAACGATAGCTCATTTATTTTAATATGTATTGTGAACATGAATGCTCTAAAAGGTAAAGTGTCCGGATGTCCTTTTGCTGCATCACCTTAATTGAAAGCCTACCAAATAATCTATAGAAGTTCAAGGCGTTTCCAATAATTTGCTCGTTAACAGATAAACGTTGGGTTTTATCCCCCTTCAAGGTTGTATGCATGCAACCTTCACCTTGTTTACCTCTTAAACGAAGCGGATGTATGCATTAAAAGCTCTGTCAAAGGCCTTTCACCACTCAATAATTTGTCCATAACTCGTTCTTTCCCCTGTTCACACTCAGATGACGTAATAGCTTATTTATTTTCTCATTTGTACAGGAAGCCTCCCAATCCTCACGACTCTGACCATTTTCACAGAGTTCAAACCAATAAATTCTAAACCTAATACTGTATTAGAGACATCCACTTCCAACTCGCACTGGCTAAATGATAAAAGTCTGAGGCCCTAATCAGCTTCGGTTTAAAGGGGTTCTTGAGGATTCCATTGAAAGCAATTCCTTATTTCTACTCATTGCCACGATTGGGCAAGCTGTACAAAAGTTTCGATGTCTTTGTTTACGAGGATGATTGGAAACTGCCACTTTACAACATTTTATCTTTGGCATCTACTCTGTACACCTGCTAGGTAATTTAACATTTCCTACTCATCTTTTTCTACAAAACAAGATTTGATACAAAAAAAAATTAACCGACCACCGGCGTGATTAATCTACTGCACTTCTAAGCTACTTGGATACTGGATAAATTTTACACAGTAGCCTACTTTACGTAAACTCTTTTTTACTGCAAACAAAGATTTCTTTCCTTCTAAAAGATTTTAGCTTCGTACACTACACCAATGCTAAGTTAATGTACGAATGTTGAAACAGTAAGGATTGTATTTGTCTAATGCCAACTTGTTCGCAGTATGATGATAGACAAATCAATCACATACAGCTAGAAACACAAGCTGACAACGATTAAAAGTCAAATGTTACATCCACTAAGAAACATTTTAGAGCTCGTTACTTGTAATGGATCTTTTTTGGACACTTGGCTATTCTTGTTGTTATGGTGTACAGTAAATTGAAGGCCACTGCAGGTCAGCAGACTGTTTCCTGCACAGAACACAATATAAACAACAACACGAGCCAAAAGGGAGAGATTCATAAACACTGAAACAAAGGGTGAAGATTCTAAACGTGTTACACGTGCAAGTTTTAGTGATGACTTACACACTCCAATAAGCTCCTCTTTGTTTTTATTTTCTCCCCTAAATGTTTTTCCAACCGGGGTTTAAGGTTGACACACCTTCAGTATTTTCTCAGACACAAACCATTTGCTGTGCAGTACGTGCAGCAAATCCTTTGTGCAAATCTCTTCTTTTTCTTTTTACAAAATGAACCTCTCACAAATTCCATGCACAGACAGAATGATGATTCTTTATTGGAGTGAAGCATAGTGCCAAATGACATTTTGGCAAAAAGTCAAAAAAACATGGCAAAAAGGGTTAAAGTTTATGGTGCTACTGAAAAGGCTACCAACCTAAGGTTTAAACGGGTCACCTAAATCAGTAACATTAGATTTGTGGCGACAAAAAAGAGATAGCAACATGAATCAAGTTTTCACGCTGTTATTCTCAGCAAATTTCTAAACCCCAGCCAGCTTTCCTAAAGTTCATTGAAAATAATTCCCTCTAATTTCCAGTTATCGAATTGCAACTTTCATTCTAGCTGGACGCATTGCAAATTAGTACAGATGGCAAAGAATCAGTTATATGTGTGAGAATTGTGTCCAATTTTGATAGATGATCCACTCGGCCCTTTAATCCCTTAAAGGGCAGAGATGTGAACAAAGTATTTCTAGTGTTGAAGACAGATGTTTCAGCCAAGAGTGACAAATTATAAATGAGATTAATTGGTGGATAAATAAACCAAAGGCAACGAAGAGGATTTACAGGACAAACTGAGGCATCAAACGAAGCACGACTCAATAAATCAAAGCATACAGATGGACGAATTGGAAATTTTTTAATTCATTTCAATTGGCAGCTGGATTGTGCGCTAGATTTATCATTTGAGCCAGAGATTAAAGGCCAAAATAAATTGTTTGTAATGCCATAATACGTCAAATTTCTCTTAATGGAGCCTGAATGCCTCCCCAAAGTCACAAGAGGTCAGTGTGAATAAAATGATGCAAAGTCCTACATTGAAAAAGGCATATGTTGTGCAGTTATTATTGATATTCCATGTTGCAGAGATTCCACCTCCGTAGTGCGAATATTTATGATGTAGTGTATGGTTTATTGATGAAAACAAAAGCCTGGTACGAGATCCAAGAGTTACAGGAGAAATCTGGGGTTTGTTTCTCGTGTCAATGGTTCAGAGAAGTGTAGAAGCATCTGCTCAAACCAAAATGTTTAAAAACATGAACTGACGGAGTCACGAGTAGCTCAAACACCTTTTGCAAGTCACATACAAAATAAACGTATCACGTAAAATCCTGCATGGAAACATTAGACGGAATATTCTTTGGTAAAACTCTCTTCAAAGACGATCTCTGCACACTACATAGGTTGTGAAGCATAAATGTCATGAAGGCACCAAAGCACTCTTGAGAATTGAAGCACCTCTAGGCCAGACTAGACAACACCAAGCCTATATACATTTCACCGATGTAGCTAGATATTTTACATTGTAACGGCGGTCGGGGATCTCTGATAATGCGAGGTACATCCTTCAGTTGATCCCAGTTCTGCTATTCCTTGTGCACCCACCGTAGTTACATTGAGCATTCTAACTGTTCTCTGTAAAGTTGTTCTGTAAAGCCACGCCATTTATTGTATCGAAGCTTAAGCACATCGGCTTTGTCTCCATAAATAATTCTGCTTAATTTGTCCCAAAGCGTCTCATTTTAACAAAACCCTCTCACTATATTTATAGCTCAACAACACTTTGGGGTATGGCGAAGCTTTTAAGATGGTAACATCGGTTGGGTAACTCAGTAACAAATGGTTCAACTCATGACTCATGAAAATCAGTACAAGTATTCTGCTATTAACTTTAGTAGAGGCTTTCGTGTAATGGCTTTATATTTTAAGGGTGTTGTAATGAGGGCTTCTTTGTCTTCAGTAGTTTTCGTGTGCCATCTGTCTTGAAGCTTAAGGCAACAACAGTAACAGTTACTGACAGTACAAATAATCAAGCAATAATTTGCATCACACCTTGTAACGAAGAGTGTTTCACCCTGTTAAATGTGCACCACAAGGCTCGCAGATTGATTTCTAAAAACTCTCTTTACCTTCTGTAAAATGATTAATTACATGCTCAACGTTGATGAATTTCCGTCCCCACCTACTGTTACCGGGATTCACACAAAGTGAGGCATTTGATTTTAATAAGGGGTGTCTGTTATGCGATATTATTTATTACGAAAGCTTCGTTTTTGCAAGTTTGTCAATGACAATACACGGGCCAGGTGGGGAGAGGATGCTCTAAGCACTGTTTACAGCAAAACCCTTTATTGTTTAACCTGCGTTGCCCCCTTACATCAGCACCCCCTAGTACCTACAAATCAGCATGTCTCTGAGATTGGTGTACCTGCTTGTGCAGTATAATTACAGCCAATCCACTGGTAATTCTCAGTTCTCTCCTATTATACAGCTGTCCTGTTGAAACATTTACAAATTCGTATATATTGCATAAAAGCTCAGGTGAAACTATTTTGTCTTTGATGATTTTTTACTTAATTTTCTGCACATTTACCAACTATTTGACGAATAAATTCATGGAATGTTTTTGTTTAATGGAATAAATACATGGTAATCCAATAGACAGTGCTTTGAACTTCACAAGAATGCCTTATCAAACATCGTAGTATCTTTTACAAAGCTACCGAAGTTATTTTGCGGTCTCCTGCAGCTGCAGCAGGGCCTGAGAAGGAAGGCCATCTGCAACAAGCAGTGGAGGGGCTCCTGCACCCTGCTGGTGCCAGACACTACCCTGCAGTGGGCACATGCCTTCATCACAAACATAACACCTCAATGCCTCATCATACTTCGAAGATTACATCTTCTTCTAACAACACTGCCATTACTTTGTTAAGTCATTCACACAACCACACTACAACGTTTCCAATGTATTCTGAAACAATTTACAGTGAAGTGTAAACTATTAATAGACCATCTATGGGAGCACTTAAATACAGCTAAACTCCACTGAGTATTGCTATGTTTACTGTCTGTTCCCATCATTTCTAGGCACGACTATGAACAGATAAGTGCATTGCATAACAACGATAACGAGGGAAATATACGCGTATCTGTAGTTCTATATGTATATACATCATATGATGTGTTATTATATTCTAGAGTAAATACGGAGATCAAATTCTACAGGCGTTTATATTAAACTGCAAAACAATGAGACAGACGGCCTCCTGAAAATGTAAAGAACAAAGAAGGAAAAAGAAAAGATACAAACATGCACAAACTTTTCCTTTTCATCTTTCACATCATTGTGTATTCTGTTCATGAACTTTTCTTTAGTTTTCTTTCTGAACTTTGGATATCAAAACTTTTTTCTGGAAAGCGTTTAACTCGAGTAGCACTTTTTATGTTTGATATTTATTTGTACCTCCCCGAACTTTTACAAACGTAAATTGCCCATTTAAACCCAGGCCAAAAAGGGAGCAAAAACGATAATGCATCGCCTGTGACTTTTTACAGAAAATTTCACTTTGAAGTAGCAAAAAAGGACACGTGCTTGTTATCCTGTAGCCATATTCCAAAAAGAGCAAAAAACGTTTTAGAAACCCTCCACAATCCTGTACCCTAACACCATTCACAGTGACATGTCACAAATGAGTCGTCCCTAAAAAACTGGAGACAATTAAAAGAAACAATCCATGGTCGATGGATGTGTTTAAAGCCCTGCAGTACAAAGAGACAAGGCCATATTTTACACCTCTGCACTCTGCACCTGTCCCCTGTTAAGTGCCCCTAAAGTGCCTTGCTTATTCATTTCTCATTCATAGTTATAATTAAGGTCCAATAGCATAAAGCTTTGTTAGTTCTGTCTTGCTCGTAAGTACTGTCCACTTTTGAACCATTTCAGTGTCCAGTTAAAACGCCTAATACACAAATAAATACAAGAGATAGAGAAGAAGGCACACATTGAGTGAGCTGATAAATATAATAAAGCTTCCTTTGTAACGAAGACTTCAAAGGCACTTTGGAGGGGCCTAAATAATCCAGATATTAAACAAAATGGATTTATAATCAGGACATAAGCTTGATGCAATTACACTCTGCGTACCATGGCTTATTACAAAGCCTCCTACATAACATCATTATCTATAATATGATATTGATGACATTTTTCCCCACTGCAGGAAATATTTATCATAAACCAGTTATCGTCAAAGGTTGATCAAATTTATCAGTTCGATTATCATGATGACAGGGACGTTTACAACCCCCACTGTACAAATGACATGGTGGGTAAAGTCATCTTTTAACTGGTCACATAGTCAGGCTTTAATAAAGATAAGTGGTTAAACGAGTAATTATCACATCAAAGGGACAGGATGGCACACCTGTACACAGGTGTACATAGTGGCCTATCGTGCGCTGATGCATCACTAATGAAGTTAAGCAGTGGGCTACCATGCTGACCGCCGCGTCAAGCGTATTATTAAAGCCTCACATCTTACAGGCAATTTTCATCTCATTACACGAAAAATGCAAATCAAGACACTTTCTTACATGCTTAATTCATGTACGTTTCAGGAAAGTAAATGTACTGAATCTGTGCATTAATCAGTCCATGCGTGAGCACTGGCAATCGTGCTCTGCACGCAATGGGTACATTTATCCCCCCGAATTCAAACGAAACGAAGCAAAGCCATGTAAATATATGAAGTCCTTAGACTCCTAATTTTACTTACTGGATAACTTAATTCACTATTGTGGTTTCGCACTGTGTGTTAGTTGACACAAAGATAACCCCAAAACAAAAACTGGTGACAGATTGTGCCAAATGAAGACAAGGAAAGAGATAAAAATGCAACATTTGTTTAACCTGGGGTAAGTGCTCTACGTAACTCAGGTGTTATAATGACTTGGAGAAGGGGCTATGGCTTTGATGATTGAGTCCCTTGCACTCGACAACTTTAGGCAGGTCAGTTTAGTGCCCTCTCCTTTATTCCTAAAACTGCTGTGAGATTAATGACAGATCTGGCCTCGAGCAGTATCTTGTCTAATGCATTATCTCATTTCTATAGCTTCAAAAAAGTCGTTGGCAAAAGACAGGCATGGTGCTTTCAAACAATGGCCCAACTGTGAGGCCTGAATCCATCTCGAGTGCAGAAAATCTTCTTGCAAAAACTGTGTAACCAAATTGCTTTGAGGTTCAAGCACGATATTTTCGGGGTCAAATCCAAGTTGTGCTTTTGAAACATATGTTTATGTCTGCTTTTTAAAATGTATGTATGCATTTTGACAATGTTAAGCAGGGCTTTTTTGGCACTCGAAACATGCAACACCTTTCTGCTTAAGCTTCAAGTGCTTATCCCAAAGTGACAAACAATCTGTCCAACAAACTCGTAAAACTCAACAAAAGACCGTAGCTCACATTGTACAGAAAGTTCATCGTTTGTAGAGTTAGCCTCTCACCTCGGCTGAACGAAGTTGTAAATAAATGGCCAAGTGAATTTGTGGAAATTGGTAGAAAATTACAAAATGACCTCAGACATCCATGGGTGAATGTTTATTTATTTGTTAGGCACACTTTGACAATGATACATGACACCAGTTTGTATACAGTGATCATCACCCACAAACTCCCCTCAAATAACTGTTTACAGTCATGCCACATATAAATTATATTTGACAAGCCTTCTGTGGTACAAGCAACACAACATGGGTAGTAAGTAAAGGTGTATATCTATGTAGGGAAACCATTTATGAAGATTTGCACATTTCCACGAAGGACTTCGAAAATTGATGACTCTGGATCTGTACCGAACGAAAATTCATCAAAAAGCTCAAGTGGTGGAAAAAATATTGCCTGACGTCTGGTAAGATACGAAATGTACATTTTCCTTCATAAATGTGTTAACCCATATACATAAAGTAATAATCAATCCCCCTGTTTATTAGCTTTGAAAACGAGACGATGCACACATCAGATAGCAGGGCCCTATCGTCAGTTATTTTTTCCGTTTGTTTGTGAGCCTTGCCTCACACACCTCAACAT
>JBCAUI010519157.1:0-12009 GCA_038406195.1 Haplosyllis anthogorgicola | reverse complement strand
GGTATTACCTCATCTGTTTCCATGATTGTAATGTGGAAATGTATGGTGTTAGGTGATTTTTATAGACATGAGTTAATCAAAATCAAAGGCAAACTCTTGGGGGTACAGTTAAGAGTAGTTTATTTTCACAGTATATGACCAGGAATTTCATCACTTTTACGCACTTTGAAGTGTCTATTTGAAGTTTAAAGTTCAATTGAGGGTGCGCGTTTGATCCCAGAGATCGTATTTCAGCCCAGGGATGAAATGCGATCGGTGCGCATCCCATCCATGGATGGAATGTGCTCCAATTGAGGGCGCGCATTTCATCCTTGGATGGGGAGCGCGGGGCGCAAATGAGCCGGCGCGCATCTCATCCTAGTACAACGTAATTAGGCAAATAAAAGAAGTCTGGCCTGTTTGTCCAGTTCGTTCAACCTGACGAAAAGTAAAATGAAATCAACAAATGGACATGAGCGAATAGCAGGTGAATTTATATAGTTTGTGTAAAGAAACGGACTTTTCGTATTTAACAAGGTTTAACCTTTTAATAAATGTGATTTTTTCTCTTTTCTCAAGGCTGTAATTCCTTTCGGCTGTTCCAAACTTAATTACATACCGATTTTGAAAAATAGTTACATCCTTCATAGTACAGTTGAAAAGTTCCAAAATTATTTTAAACGTGATGAATTATTGTTACATCTCTACTTTCATCACATTCGTGTCTAGCGACAGTCAGCACAGATAAGGAAATCAATATTAATGGGTTTTATTGCTATTTCGGTTATCAGTGAGCGAAGGAATGAATGGTTCTGTTTTGCGAACGAACCGGCCTGGCTTTTTTGCGTGTGTGTGCTGCCGTGTTCAGGATGAACACAATCAGCTGGTTTTATCCATATGCGGCACAAAGCACACGCGCGCGATTGCATTAGCATGAATTATGCTGGGAAGTGCTATCAGTGAAAGGAAACCAGTCACCGGCCTTACAGGCGAATATTTAAAGGCGATGGAGCCTGTATGAGTCATATTATACCAGCTGCTCCCCTGTCGACAACACAAACCCTGCATTTATACTGCAGAACAAAAGTCAAGTTTGGTCATTTCACAGGCTCAGCAGGAGAGGGAGAAGCTGGATAAAACGGCCACAGCTGCTACACGTGCGTATTGACCACAGAAACATCCATCTTCATTGTCGATGTAGCTGCTGAGGATATCCTTATATGCACAAATTAGATTGCCTTACAGGGACCAGACGGCACATGTACACAGACGATTGACTTATTGTCGCAAGTAAAACTGCATCGGTCGGTTTTATATCAACGAATCTGGATACATTTCGGAAAGTACAGGATTATTGAAGATAGTTTTGGAATTGTCTGTCACTGCTGGTATTGTCTCGCACGTTGTTTAAATTACGGGACAGTGTTATTGGTTTCATACATTATTAACGAAGTTATAGTAAGTTGTACTTTATATAGTAATACAGCGCCTCTATGTTCAAAACAATGATGATGGCTGATTACGGCCCAGTGGATGAACACTTTCCCAGTTTCGAGGAGAGGGTTCGGGCGTCACAGAGAAGCGGACGACCGGGGTCCCCATGCCACAGCGCGCACGGGGTTCTGTACAGGTCTTCGTTAATTCAGAGCCAGGTCAAACGTGCGAAGAAAGTTCGATTCTACAGGAACGGAGATTTGTTCTTCAAGGGCTTAATCTATGCTGTATCGTCAGAAAGGTACCGCACTTTCGAGTCGTTACTTGCTGATTTAACTAGCAGCCCGATTGGAGACAAAAATGTCATGCCCAATGGAGTGAGATATATTTTCACGCTGGATGGTAGGAAAATAACTTCACTGGATGAAATAACAGATGATACAAGTTACGTGTGCGCCTCAACTCATTTCTTTAAAAAAGTTAATTATCCAAGAAGCAAAGATCCAAACTGGAACGTGAATCATCCCGCTGCAAAACAACTCTGGCTTCACGATGAAAAATTCTCCTATGCTTACGATGATATAGAAGAAAACAGAGACTTTATTTTCCCCAAACTGATCACTGTCATCCGTAATGGTGCACGCCCGCGCAAGGCTGTGAAAATACTGCTGAACAGAAAAACTGCACATTCGTTCCAGCAGGTCATGTCAGATGTATCAGATGCGGTCAAGACAACTGGAGGAACTGTGAAAAAGATCTACACCATGGACGGAAAGAGGGTAAAAAATTCTGACGTTTTTAATATTAAATTATGACAACTAAATGGCATACTTTATTCAGTTGACTACAGAATTGTCAAAGGATGGTTATTCACTTTCAACAAGGAAACTAACTCAAACGTGATCTGTTATTAGTGTAAAGAATAAATAATTTACTTTAGAGAAGTTTACTCATATGTGAATCATTGAGTAAAGTTTGTGTAATGTTCAGAAAACTGCTGATAATGCAGGAGGATGTATTCCTGACTGCAGCTGTACCAACAGCCTCCAGCAGGCATCATGGTGCATCATGTCTCATCCAAGCGACATAAGGTCATGTTGGCTTTACAGTGTACTAACTCTGTGACACTGACAGTTGTGACGCTTAATTACACATTGTCTGTATCACTCATTGTCTTCGTGAATAATAAGCTCTCAGACAAAATATTGCCTATGCCGCATTTTTATTATTAGCTTCTCGAAATTAAACAAAAAAGTGTGTACACGAAAATCATTGAAAAATTACATGTGTAAAAGTGTGAACATTTTCAATTAGTGTTTTCAGGTTATTTCGCATCCAGGTATAGTATTTCACAAAGAAAAGATAAAGATACGTCTGTAACACTTAAATACAGCTGACAAATATGAAAGAGTGAAGTGCGAAAACGAGTATTTGGAACGAAAGCACATCAAAGTAGGGTTAAGACTTTCATGAGGAGTATTCCGGAGATATATCAGCTTACAGTCTTACTGAATGGACACCACATCATCTTCAATTCACCATAATTGTGTCAAGTAGACGTAAGTCACTAACCATTTGTGACATTAGGCCGGATTGATTCCCTTGTCAATGTAGCTTTAAAGCTTCGGATCCATTATTAAAAACACCTTTTAACATTCTCATTTCACTCCACAGTCCAATTAAGCTAAAATGTTGCCAACAGTATCGTATTGTTAGTACATAATGTAAATGCAGGTGCTATGCTATTGTGCCGGAAAGGCAAGTTGCTGCATTTAGAACAGTGACTTACGAAACAGCAACCCAGGACATTTGGACAACGTGCATAAATCCCTAACAGATTCAGGATGTTTTTAGACTTGAATGATTCAGTGACATATACCTGGAAGGCAGCCAGTTCATTGTACCAATGAAAGTGCCATCATGGCATCGTATCTGTCATGTGAAGCTGTTGATTGCATAATAAATTGAACAGGATTCAGGTACACATCCCTTTGCGCCTTTTGAAATATTAAATGCCAGTGCATTGTCATGATGGTGTTCCAATGTAACATGATACCCATTTTTCATGAAACTACATTTGTCGGTCACAAAACGAAAAAAATAAATACTTGGCATAACAGACTATTTCTCAGAGCAGAGAAAATAACAGCACAACCATAATCAAACATCCTTGAAATTCTGCTTTTCCACTGGACCAAGTATTGTTTTACGAATGCGGATATTGCTCACATTCAGCTGCAGCGGAATAAACGAGACAATAAACACCATGATTCATCCCGTCTCGCGGTCCCTCATATGCATCCAGTGCCAACTCATGCAAATCATTGCTTTTTGTCTTTGTCTAAATATAGACAAAACGACCCCAATCATTCACGAACACGTGAATGAATTATTATTTTACTGATGCGATACTCAGAAACCAGGATGATTCATAAACGGTCTCTGAAGGTAATCTGACATTTGGAGGGTAATGAATGATTTTCTGTGATCTGCGAAGCTAAACCAAGAAATGAAACGTTGTACTCTCTTCAAAAAATTGGAAATTGTGAAACGCTTTGAAGAATTTTTTTGTCCGCAACGTGTCATTGAAAAGGTATAGTCTGCGTGGTTCACTTGGAATTACAATGCACCTACTTATTTGTTTTTGTATCATCTGCTATTTGACATCTGCTACGTCCATGTAAAAAGAGAAGAGACGCAGTGTCTTCACGCAGAATGTTTTACTTGTGAGAGTTTTAACCATTAGTAATGTCAGTTTGAGTGATTGAACTTTGTAGTTTTTATCATAACCTGATTTGGGCCAGAAAATCGTGTAAAATGTACTTGGCATGCAAATTGTATTGGGAATATTACATCTGTTCGACACCTTACCATATGTGCCGTTATCCCTTCTCCATTGGGAATTATGGGCAAGATGTAGATTGCACTAGGATTGTGTACCATAACTGGAATGAGGATTTTGTATATGTAGGATGATTGCATTGCATCGTATTATGTAGTTTGTCGTAATAGGCTAGTTTCAATTTAAACCAATGTGTATGGTCACTTTGTTTATTTACACTTGTAAATGGATGATACAGGAAATAGGTTTACTTTTATATGAATTATATCGTTCATAATTAGCTTATGTACAGCTTTTCTCAATGTTCAGATTCCCTGTGTTCTGAACCTCAGTGTAGGGTGGTGTACTTAATATAGGTGCATTATAAAAATGTTAATAATTACCGTAATGATATTATATTTTCTTCACATCCTCTATATTTTGATTAGATCCATTGAAGAACGTAAACAAGCAGGGTGCGAGAATCACTTTGTTTTAGTTGAGCAAGACTAATAGAACAAGAACGCGTGGGAACATTCTTTGTTCATTTGGAAATTTGTGCATATGAACGACGCTCTAAAATTAAAGAACATAGAAATTGATCCATTGATTTGCCCAGAAGATACTTCAGTCCAAATGATCCCATTGTAGAAGAATGTTTGAGTTAGTTACTCACAATCCAGACCAAGATGTGCATTAAGACAGTAATATGCCAAATTAGTAAACAGATCGATCAGTTAATACCATCCTGATTTATTGAGTGAATCACATGGATCTGTCCCTGAAACATTCGTTAAGTCTGACCTATTGTCGTAAGGAGCTTTCCCTCATCTCATTATACTTGGTAATGACACCATCGTCACTGTGAAATTAATATTACACTGCAGTAGGTCATCATCCAAATGTGAAACGAAACAATATTAATGAATCTTGTTTGATTATCATTTTAACTGATCCTGCTATTTTAATTAACCATTAATGTTTTAGTCTCATTTAGAGTTTGATTACCCTTTATCAAATTGTTTCCATAGCGTCTCTATGGCAATACATTATCTGATAATATTTATGTAATAATTGCTGCATAATTAAATTAATCACTAGACTTGGGAAAAATATTTTATATTTTCATGTTGTTTCTATTTTTAGGTAACGTGTCTGCAAGAATTCTTCACAGATGAGACCACTTTTCTCGCGTACGGAGCAGAGAAATATTCCCTAGATGACTTTGATTTGGATGATAATGGTTCGTAATTTTTTTTAAATCATGCAAAATTAAATTCTTAGAATTGAAAGCAGTGTCCGTATGTTGCTTTAACATTTTCATGCATGCACCTATGTTGGATCTCGATACAATGCAATCCCCATTGGTGCCATTCATTTTATCGTGTCTTTTTCTGCGCTACCCGGACACAAACACATGTCTTCACATGAAATCTGCTGCAGAGGCAGAATACCATCAGCTGAAATGTCAGCTTCCTTTAATGGTGGAAATTAAATCAAGCCAAAGTCGTGAGCAAACTGCCAATATTCAGTGGCGTGGATTAGACCTGGGCAAAATGGGTAGTTAGATATACAATGAGTCATGTTTATAGGCTAAAATGGGAAAACCTGACAGGTGGTGTGGTCATCTGTATTATTTAGCATGGCTATCACATTTCCGTTCACCATTCATTTTATGTTTCATGCTAAGGAAATAGTCCTCCAATTTTCCTTAAAAAGAAAAGTTCCAGATTATTTTGCGCATTAAGAGGACTTACATTCGATTCTACCCTGCAGAACACATTAACAATAGGCTCATTAACATTATAGTCACCTTAGCCACCGAATTTTATTTGCAAATTATTCGTGATATTGTACCTTAATCAGTTGCATTGCAAACCATTGTAAACAGTTACACTGAAAACTAATTTGCATAGCTAAGAATTTACACATCAATTGCTTTTTAATCGCCTGAATTATTATGAAGAAAATGCACCAGAAAACTGGTCATGCGTACTTTCTGAACATTAATGTGATTTTTTTACTGGTTTGATATATTATTTGAAAGATACAAGTTGTAGATCTGACTTTGTCCATAAAATGTACAATACACATCAGAAATGGGATAATAACCATAGAAAACAAGATTAATATGGCGGTGATTTATATCGTGTACCAGCATGTAATAATTAAGGACATTCTGCTCTTGTTCAATTAAAACTGTGCGCATCGAGTATTTAATAAGCGCACTTCTTGAAAATTGCAGTTTTGCATGACTTTCGCTGTGGTCAAAATGCACAGTCGCATATTACATAATTGCTCCTAATTGCCCAATAATTGCGTCAACTTCGCTAACAAGATCATACGACTGGACTGGATCAAGAGGACTAATTTGGACTTAGAGGATGAGATGTCTAGGTCCATGTGTTCACTTCGGTTGGGAATCAGCATGGTCGAGTCAATTGGTGTGCCTCTTTGAAAACAATTACAGCAATGATCCACAAACTGAAACTTAAACGCGTTAATGAACGCAAAAATCAGTGTGAACACCCAAGTACATTGCATTAACCTTTTGTTTTTGTTTACGAATCCGCTTGAAATACATTATCTGAAAATTGCAAAAAAAAAAAAAAAGCAAAAAAAAAAAGCAGCATATCAGACAGAATATTAATATAAAATCTTAAAGTGTATAAATGTAGCAAAGTAACAGTATTTTGTTTCTTTATTTCAGAGATCAAATACGTCAGCGCATACAAGTCAGTCAGATCGGCCAAAGACCGAATTAAACTACGATCCCCCAAACCTCCAAGACGTTTTTCGGCTGCATCAAACAGAAGCAATGATGGTATGATAAAATATATCCTTTAACGGTTAATGGTTTTGGTGGAAGATGTCACCTAGGTTTTACAGCCATATAAAAAGAAATCGTATAAATCTTAACGCCTCTAATATTAACAATGAGTTGCAAAAACTAGTGCAGATGTTCCATCCTGTAGAAAAGAAAATTTAACAAAAAAGAAAAAAAAAAAAAAAAGAAAGAAAGAAAGAAAAAAAACGCCGTAGATGAAAGATAAAAATTTATGTGCCTCCAATTTATTCAACTTAAAATGTGTTTTACCCGGATACAATAAAACAATTCAAAATCCCTCGAACAGTATTGTTTGCAGTTGCCTGGGAAATTCATAAAAGGAATTACATCATGATGCAATTACTCAAGACGAGTAAAATGCGGTGTTACATAATACAAGGAGTAACATTATAGATAAAAACCATCTTTGTTTGCCATGTAAACAAAGCTTTTTGTTAAACCGTGAGGTATTTTGGGACTGTGTTATGCAGCTGAATTAAGAAGGTCTTTGTGGAAGGCTGAAGCCGAGGGACAACATTGACTGTCTGGAAGTTGTTCGGGGAAATCAATAGTTCAGTCCGTTCCGTATGCAGAGCACAAGTGTGGTGCGATCGCATTGTGTTCAACCAGCATGTAGATCATGCAACATGTTGCTCTTTTATCACCGACCAAATAAAGATAAATAGATCTAACTCAAAAGGAAAACTCTTAAATTGTAAAGAGTTCAATTTTCATTGCATATTCAATTTAACGGACATGTGAAATTTTCATTGCCTGTCCCCTGTCAGGAGGCTGTGCTGGTATCAGTTTTTCACGCAGTACTTTTGCTGGGGTTATAGACACAGCATGGAATTCTACTGTTTGGAAAAAAAGGGTTTTAATTTTAAGTGAAACTGCTGAATGATCTGAATGATGAATTAACTTTTCACTTTAGGAACCATAAATATTCATGCAGTATTTTTGCTGGTGTTGAAGACACAGCATGGAATTCTATTGTTTGGAAAATGAAATAAATTTCAGGAACTTACCCCTTTGTGCGAGTACAAAAAGGGTTGGATTTTAAAATGCTTACATTTTAATATGGACATATTTTTATTTTTATTTACAGAAATACCAGATAGTCCAAGGTTTGGAAGGAAACCAAAAAGCGTGAATGTTCACAGTAGAGTTTGTCCCGTTTCTCCGAGAGCTCCAAGAAAAGTAAGATCGGCAAAGCAACCGGTTAGTTGAGAGTCGTGCTCCATCGCGCCATCAGCGATTGGAACGAGAGATCAGCATGAGAAAGATTACGTAGAAATAAATACGAAAACCTGTACACTGTACACATTGGCTCCATTGAACTTGTTAAGTTCATCTTTGCCTCAGAATGAAAATTAAGATACGTTTTTAAAGACAATACAAACACGATCGGGCGGTTTTAAAATAAACTTTTTTTATATCATTTGTAGGCAAATGCAAAGTATATGAATGGAAACGGAATGGTAAATGGACAGAATGGGCACAGCAATGGCGTGACAGGTATTACTGTAATTGTCACAAATTAGCTGTACAAACTTTCGTTTCATGCAAATACATTTGTGAATTTTGTTAAAATGAAAATAAATAATTCAATTCAATTTAGTTCAATTACGTCTTGTGCGGCTAGTTTTCTAAAATCGATTAATCAGTGCTTCGTTATCATAAATTACAGATTTCCATGCTCCACCAATCGAACTTACAACCAGATACAAGATTGGAAAAGTAATAGGTGAAGGAAATTTTGCAGTGGTTAAGGAATGTACACACAGGTAAGGTCACAATACGACTTGATATGCAGTTAAATGTAAAGTAAAAAAATCATGCGAAATGTTGATCGTATTCGTAGATACTGCTGTGTCGGGAACTGCTACCAGAGACCTCTATCGGAAATTTTGGAACTAAGCCTGCGGCTCTCAAAATGCTGACATTGTTTGTAAACTTTTTGTTTCTAGGTCTCAGAAACGAGAATTCGCTCTGAAGATTATCAGCAAGTCGAAATGTAGAGGAAAAGAGCAGATGATCGAGAATGAAGTATCTATATTGAGAAGAGTGAAGCATATTAATATAATCTCACTGGTTGAAGAATTTGACACCAATGACGAACTCTACTTGGTGATGGAACTTGTCAGGGTGAGCCAATCTAAATGATTTGTAATAAACTGTTCATAATAAAACTAGACAAGTCGCCAATAGATAATTTTTATAAAAAGAAAACAACATTTTTATTCCCAGAAATTATTGTCATTACTCAATCTTCTATTTTTACTCCTATCAAAACTGTATCTTGTAACATAAGTATTTTATCCATTTTGTAGGGAGGAGATTTGTTTGATGCAATTTCTTCAGCGACAAAATATACAGAGAGAGATGCAAGCGGTATGCTGTACAATCTAATAAGTGCCATCAACTATCTACACACCTTAAATATTGTGCATAGAGACATCAAACCCGAAAACTTGTTGGTAGGTATTTCTGACAGATAATATTTCAACAATAATTCAAGATTAACATTTTACGGTGGACAGTCTTTGACAGTATCTAAGTGAAATGGGGCTAACTTTTCATTTAGGTCTGTGTGCATGAAGATGGTAGTCGTTCTCTGAAGCTCGGTGACTTTGGTCTTGCAATAGAAGTAGATGAACCATTGTACATCGTGTGTGGTACACCGACGTATGTGGCTCCTGAGGTTGTTGCTGAAACTGGGTAAGAGTCGGTGTTACTTTTTTCACCTGACTTTTCGTTGCTAATGCAAGGATTCGCTGTAGCGTAATTAAAAACAACCCTTTTTGTAACCCGCAAAAATTACACAGTAGGTAGTAAAGCGACCGGAATACATCCATGAATCCCTCCCTGGTATTTTAAGTTTTAGCTGTTGATAAAGAAACATTAAATTTTAGATATGGATTAAAGATTGATGTTTGGGCGGCAGGAGTGATCACTTACATTCTTCTTTGTGGGTTTCCTCCATTTGTCAGGTAAGCTTCCTTGTGGGTTATCCATAGGGCTGCCTCATCGGGCCAATTTTGTTATCGATGATCTGCACTGCAAAATCGATCCATGATCAATGCATCGGCCACAGTTAAATTAAGCATCATTTTATCAAAAATTCCCATCAAAGTTGTATTGTGTGAGATGGAACTGCAAAACTGCATTCCATTCAATTAGTAATTGAGTTCCTATTAGCTCAGCATTAGCACAGTATGAAATTTATTTGTTGCGGGGAACTTAACTTTTAATAGGAATTTCATAATCTGATCTTATTTGCAACTTTTCAAAAACAAAAATGTAAGGAAATGTTGATTTTCAAACAGGGACGATGATCTGATGTTGCAATTGATCGCCGATTTAAATGTTACCGATCGACTGCTCAGATATCCGATAAATCGTGGTAGCCCTAGTTATCAATCACTCTGCTTTGTGCAGCCTGTTTACCGATTTTGGGCAAAATATACGGAGAGACTACTGTCTTTTGCAGGCACGGCCACTCATTTTTTCAGTTCATTTAGTAAACTTTAGATCAAAATGTTGTTTAAACATTTATTACGCAATAAAATTATTTATGCAATACTATACTTGAATTTTCAGTGCAACCGGTGACCAGGATGAACTTTTTGACAAGATAATGGCTGGAACGTATGAGTTCATCAGTCCATTCTGGGACGACGTTTCCAGCTCTGCAAAGGTAAGAAAGGGAGATCTATTTAACAAAGGAGTGTTCTTTTTCTTTCCTTTGTGCCATTTACTAGTTTACAGACCTCAGTTTTATAATTAACTATTGTGAATATATGTATTTTAGGAATTAGTAAGTCGTATGCTGTGCGTAGATACAGGAGACCGTTATTCTGCTGCAGAAGTATTACATCACCCATGGGTTGCTGTACGTTTTTCGTTACATCAAGTCCTTTATTTTTAATTTCTATCCATATATACTTGTGCAAGAACTATTTGAATGTGCGTTGTTTTATCTAAAAACAGTTTAAGTTATCCGTGACAGGAAATAACCCATTGCGTAAATTATTTTGTATTAATCAAGCATTACATTTTGTCAAAAATACAGGAGGATTGTGCAAAAGACGATGATCTCCATTCCGTTATTGCCAGTAAACTTGATAAAAATTTTACAAGTACAAGGAAAGCTAAGTTTCCGGACCAAGAAGCTGCTGTTTCTCTCATGACAGTGAGTACTTTTTCGATTGTGTATGTATATTGGCATTGGCACCGAAAGAAAAGAATCTCGAGACACCTTAATTGAACGCAAATAAGTCTCGAAACCATTAGCCATTTAGTTGAAGACTCACTGCATGGCATATGCTGATCGCTTTGCCACTTTTAATTGCATCCAATGTATTTATCTTTAACGAGCTGACATACACATACAAAATGTAAAGTCTCGCATGTAAAGACTGAAAACGAACTTGCGGTTGACACTTGAATACAAGGAAGCGTACATATATATATATGTACAGTAAACTCTGTTTTGAACGGCAGTCCCAAATCTCCACAGAAAAATGCCGTAAAAGGCAGTGTGTCACCCAAAACAGAGTTTTGGTGGCTTATCATATGAACACACTATTAAAGTTATGGCAGATTATCATATGAACACATCATTAAAAATGCTGAGAAATTCTAAATATATATTTTAGATAAATTAAAATAGTTGAATTATTATTTCCATGTGTAAATTTTAAAGAGTGTCAAATTCATGAACATTTTAGCAATTCACACTTTGACCAAACAGCCTTTGATACACACTCTATTGTTTCTTTAAGGGCCCGGCCACACTGAGAGTTGCATTTTGCTTTTATTTTTGTGATGGCATGGCCACACTGAGCATTGCATTTTGCTTTACATTCAGGTGCATCTGTACTTTCCTCAATGTTTACATTTGTAAAAATAAATGCTGAAACACATGGTATTGTTGTCTTTTTTT
>JBCAUI010519146.1:0-12009 GCA_038406195.1 Haplosyllis anthogorgicola | reverse complement strand
CTGAAATCCAGCCCTATTGAAAGTAGCAAGTTCATAACTGTGGGCTTGGGATACAATTAATGACAAAAAATCTTTTCAGCTGAAAAAATCCACCGATTTTGCCAAACCTCTGACCAGTAAAGGGTTAATGTATACATAATGTATTTACAGGGGTTTTCAGCTGGTCTGTACGCCTTCTTCAGAGACGACAAGGGAGAACCTTTAACAAAGCGACTTAATTCAACGGGGAAACCCGAATATAACGAAACGTAAGATTGGGTTACATGTTCTCATAGTTGGTAGTTTTATCAAATTCTTGAAGTATGCACAGTACCACAGGACCTCTTTCGTATGACATTCAACATTTACTTCATAAAAATGTTAAAGAGAGAGAGAGTGTGTTGCTCAAAGGAGGTAAATTATGCACATTTGATACTGGTGGCAGAAGGTGTAGCAAAATGGAGGTTCTACTGTACTTGCATCAGGCCAATACGTATTTTTGACAGATGCAGTTTTTCAAACCGTAAATTATAGCTTACCTATGTTTGGTTTTTCAGCTTGCAATTATACCAATGGAGTGATAAAATAATCAAGAAATTTTCACGACGTGATTGGAAAGTGAAGGGTGGAGTAGTGAACAAAGAAGTAACAATGATTGTTACACCAAGGGTTGTGGTGTGTAACGTTTCTGAAAAAATTCTTTGGCGTAGTAAATATACAATATACAGAGTTTTAGAAACTTATAGCGTCTGAAAAATTGAATGGGTACGAAAATAAGTTGTCATTGGTGATATTCCTTTCTGGTTTTTGGAGCTCTATCAGGATCAGGTACCGTGATTTTGACACTTAGAAAAATGTCAAAGGAAATTAAATATGTAATTTAAAAAAATAATTCAGTTGTAGAGGTGCAAGAGTGGCGTAAATGCCTACGCTACGCTGTGAAAAAAACCTTATAAAAAATGTGGAGGCAGAACTATGCGCGAACTGAAAACTGGAAAGAAATGTTACACGAACAGAAATTTGTTATGAGTTGTTTTGTTGGAAGCTGTTGAAAATGTGTCATGCCAACTGTGTCCGTTGCTTTTTAATAGGAAGAAGTACGAAAACATTTTAACTGTTCAACGCTGGAGGGAGCTGAGTTGGAAGACCAAGGTGTCGTTGGAACGGCACTAACTCACTGGGAGAAAAGAGTCTTTGAGGTATGTAAGACCAGCAGATGTAACATACTGAAATACATTGCCTCCAATAGAGGTGTCTGGTGCCAAGACCAAATTTGGATGGGGTGCTCTTTTAAAAATTCAAAATACCAATATTTAATTGTGAATGACACTTTAAGTTTATGCAGAAATTGACATGCATAAAGAGATGAAATGTTAGTTACAAAACATCTTGCAAGATGTCTGAAAGATGTTACTGTCAAGTGTTAAACCAGAAATTACATTTTTCTCAAAAATAGGAATTCCTCAAATAGTGAGAGGGCCTCTATTGGCAGAAGCATGGTACCCTAATAAAATTTAATGTCAGAAGACCTGTTCCTTTTCATGAGAAATACCATGTACCAATTTTCAGAAAAGGGGAGTTTTATTTTAGTTGAAAGTAGCAAAATACTAATATTTCATGCAGTTAGCGATTGGTAACAGTAAAATATCTTGCACAGAATGAAGTGATGACAGGAACGTACACACAAAATCCTATGATATCCAGAATAACCTTAGCTTTAATGGAGGATACAGGGTGAGTACGTTAGATGCCTTTTGCAAATACCTGAATGGTCAGATTATTATTGCAGACTGTTCACAGTCAGGTTGGTGATGCCGTTTAAATCCGCTTTGCCCGTGGAATTGTGTTTGTTCTTCTAAAATGCATACTCGCAGTAAATTAGGCTTGCAACTTTAAACGGAAATATGAATTCTACAATTGATAATTTAGTGGTGAATTAGAAAGGATATAACTTAAATTAATGTGAAAAAGAAACATTACATACCATGCACTTTGAGGCTATGTGAATTCTGAGAAAAAAACGCAGTGTGGGGATGTTTTGCCGAAGTCAGTTTTGCAAGTTTGTCTTTTCTAGTAAACTTTTGCATTACAAGTATTGTCGACTTTTGAGACAATTTAATATCCTTGTTGTTCTGTTGTAGGTGGTACAAAGTAAACTATGACAATGCTGAGCCTTTACAATGGGGTAAAAATCTCGGCTGTGATTTTGTGAAGAAAAGTTGCCACGAGTGGATAATAAATAAGCAAGATGTGTATGTAACTTTTCCATTTGAATACGCTATGGTTTTTTGTTGCCAAAGACTGTTGACTGTCTTTGATTACAGGATTCAAAAAAATGCTTGACGTTTGTTGTGTTTGAAGCCACATGTTTATTGTGCCGATTTTATAACGCTAACGAATAATAGAAGGAGGTTGGTGATGTCTCAGAACAAAACCTTTATATTATAAGAATTTTCCTGTAGTGTTCTACTATTTTGATTTTACCTTTCTGGGAGGCTTAAATATTCCCTTGACTATTTTCCATAAATAGGATTGTAAGTTTAATGCACGCGTATTTCCTAAAATGTTATGGACTTACAGAAAGTTGATGTCACTTACTTACCAGAAAAAGATGAAATTCATCAGCACTACAAAACAGTCTAGGTTAACCAACAAAATGAAAAAGTAAGACAACCGTAGTAACAAATTATATTTATATTTCAGAGGAGCACATATTCACCCGTTCTGCAACCGAATAAAACATCGAGGCTTACAGACAGAATGTACGGAAGAACGAGATGCGGTGGCACTTTGCAATCTGGTTGAATACCCAGCTAAACTTGCGCATGAATACCAGCACTTTTACCAGTTGCCAGGTGTTCACAAGGAAAACGTGTCCAAATACGCTGGATCTGTGGTTCTGGCGGATTACTGTCCTTACATACAGGTGATATTAAATATTTAGTTCCCAAAAGAATATCAGTTACATATATCACAACAAGTACTTGGTATGTTAGAGTGTTAGCGTAATGTTAACTGTGAGTGTGGACATATGAGGAAACTAATAGTTTCTAGCACAGCTGGCCACTAGGTGCAACATAAGCATACAAGATATGCAGGTGTAAAATGGCATCAATAACCTGTAAACAGTCGGCAAATATTGAACAGCTAATTGTATGCACAAATGCGGACGATTACATTACCTTCTTGTATTGCCAGGAATTTAATTGGAAGAAAGATGACATAGTCGTGAGGGGTTCGAGATGTGGACTTCATGCAAATAATGCAGGTAAGAAATTTATCAAGAGTTGAGCGTTTGTCCAACTTCAATATGCTGCTAGAGGAATGCATGTGGGTTCATCTGTAATCTCGTGACTCAATTTTTAATACAAATTAGGCCAGACTCTTTTTATTTGTTGGGTTACGTTTGTCATTGCTCCAAGAAATCAAAGAATTGTAAAAAAAACCCCACATTTAATCAGAAACCAAATAACCCTCGTTTGCAAAAATTGTTTGTTGATTTTGCTAATTTTAATCAAAACTATGCAGCAAAATCAATTTTTATTTATATTTTGTTCCAGATCACCAGTTTCAAAATTTCTATGTAGTCCGACAAATGCAAAAAGTCTTGACCTTCATGGAAAAAGAAAACACATTTTCAAAGCAGTTTGACGACAGTTTTATGAAATTGTCTGTGTCTGCTAAACTATGGTCATTTCAATATTTGTCTGTGAGTGACTTTATACAAATTTGATGCAAGTTGTTTTTTGTAGATGCTATTCCATTAACTAAATTAAGCAAGAAGGTCATATCTTTTATCCTTTCTTGTCGTTCACTTTTCACCAAATTAGGAAAGAAATGCCATTGAGGAAAACTTTCACTTGTGCGTATAGACCAAAAAATAATTACGAATAAATGTGTGTCTGCACTTTGACCTTCAGTGTCAGTGTCAGTGTTGGCAAATACTTCTTTCTTAAAGACGGGTCACGTTACCATGGTTATTGCAATGTAAAATATGGGGTTTTTTTTAAAACAATCCTCACACTGATTGCTGAAAACATGTTTGTAAACGTATTTTTTAATTTAGATCCAGAAATAAATTATACATTGGAGAAGTATGGCAACCGGTCCAAATGCTTTGAGCATAATAGTCCGTGGAGGTTGAGAAAATGCTCACTAGATCATCTAGTCGAGCACTGGGGAAGTGGCTGCTATTGGGTAGTACATTTTACACTAGTGTGTTGTTAGAATGTTTTGAGAGAATATTATGTTAATCTTACCTTGTGAAAGGTTAAGTTGCAATTCACACGTGTATTAGTTTCAAATGTACTGCAAGAATTTGCTGGTAGTTTTTGGATGTATGCATGTGTGAAGTTAGAGATTTATGAAATATGTGACAAAATTTCTTATGTTAAATTATAATGACTTGACCACGAACATAAACCAACAATTCGTTTCTAGTATGAATGTTCATCTGAGGAAGGACTAAACATTCTGGTAGACAAGCAGCGCTACAGGTGTTTCAGGCCTGGACAAATTGTACATATCAAACTTATCAGTGACGGATGGTTACACGAGGGCTCCATAGTATGTCCATCTTGTGAAGAATTATGTACCGTAAGTGACTTAAAGTTCAGTAGAACCTGCTTTGAGGGGCCACCCTAACTCACAAGGTAAATTGGCCGTAAATGACAGGAGGCCTCATAAAGCAGTGATGATTTTAATAATATTCTGTGAGAAAAAAACATATTGACCATAAATGCCATGTGGCCGCTCAAGGTAGTGGCTTGTTTAAGCAGGTTCTACGGTATATTAGTGTTGTACTGGATAATACATGTATGTTACAGCTGGACGTTCTCGCAAAATAACTCGAAATCATGCCCCTCTTGATGCATAAATTTATGCAATTTTTGTTCAGATATTCTTGGGTTTTTTATTTTCATGTGTTGGCTAATATTAGGGAAACACGACATGATGATAATGACTCAATAAATTGAGATTTGAACATTTATCCAAATTAAACCATTTGAGATGTTAATTTCTTTTGTATTTTCATTCCAGGGAAAAGGAATAATCTGCCCAAGTGAGATTAATCCGCCAGAAAGACTGGAAGTTCATAGTCAGGATATTCAAGTACCTTGTTCTAGTTCGAGACATTCCTTAACGGATACTTATCTGTTACTAACTTTAACCGCTTTACTGTGGCACAGACACACATTATGATACCCGGACAACAAGACTGAAAACTTATAGGAAATCTTGTCTCATATTTAAATTTAAACGGAGTAAGAATCTGGAAGCTCATAAAAATGGGAATCTGGTGAAAATAGGAAACACAGAACAACAAGTAAGCATGATATTTGGAGGAAGAGCAATTTTCCATGATTACGTTTTTTATGCAGCAGATGTTATGAATAATTATCCATATACAAGAGACCCCAGGAAAACTGCATAATATATTTACAGCAGGGAAACAATTCGGATTCGCTAAATTTAAAATGTTCAGGGTTGCCACAACACTGGAAAGGCAAGATATTGCACGTCAGTTTTCTTTTCAGACAGGAAATTAGAGAGAATTTAATAACATACTGTAGGGAATTTCAAAATTAATGATCCAACTTGTCTCTAACTTTGCACAGCATCAAGTTCACAATATACATGAAGTAATACAATTTGTAATTTCATTTTACTTGTCCAGCGGCAAACATTTAGGGAAGACAGTATTTAGTATTAAACATTCTCCGAAATAAGTAATTTGTGGATGTGAAAGCTTTTGAAATACATAATATCGTGTACAGTAGAGCCTGTTTTGAACGACACCTGTTTTGAGCGACATCTAGTCTTTTACGACACTTTTTCCATAGAAGTAACATGGTTAAAACTAAACCAGTTTAAATGCCCCTGCTTTGAGCGACTTCCTGGCTTTTACGACACTTTTGGATTGGACAAGTTTGGTGTCGCTCAAAACAGGTTCTACTGTACTTGTTTAATGGCATAATTGCTCTCTTGCTGTCGAGTTAAGCCCGTGGAACAATCATGTGTCTATAATTGTGTGCCTTTCCTCAGGTGGGGGTGAAGGGGATAGATGAGTGCGCAAGCACAGTACACACCCATTGTCGGTTCCGAATGCTGAGTGCGATACCAGGCATTAATACAAGATGACATTGTAGCATTGTGTACAACTTACTTATGATTTCAACGATCTGTTTTAGGATTTAACACATGAAGAACGGCAGATCCTAGAGATATCTCAGGTGTTAGGACCTCGACTACAATATACCTGTCAGGTCAGTTATGTAGCAGCTCCTTGTAAGTGCCGCATTTATTATAATGGCCTGAACTTACAATTATGTGGTGAGTTCGAAGTAACTTGTAGTTTAGTTTTATGTGTGTAAAAAGACTAGAACGATAGTTCTTAGACTTTGGATATAGTTTATTAACTCTGGTATGGAAATACATGCAGTCTCATCAAAGGTACAAATTGAACTAAATAATTAAAGATGGCTACTGATGATGCTAATGATGCTAATGTGTAACTCGAATTAACCAATAGGATAGTCTCTAGACTGTCACATGACCTGCAGGGTGGGAAGCCTGCAGCACCCCTGGTGTTAACTCTAACTGCAGTCTTTAGACTGCAGCACTCCTGGTGGTAACTCTAACCGAAGTCTGGTCCTTTGACAATGTGAAAAACTTAAGTTGATCTTGAATAATACTGGCACTGGAATGACACACAGAGGTTGCATTCATACAAGATGACGTGGTACTATGTGTGTATTAAGTATTACTTCTTCCTGTGCAGGGTTTCCTGAGGAACGTCAAGCAGCACCGGTTCGCCGGACTCACCATCCTGGATAGTGCACAAACCATTCGGAAAGTCTGGAAAGCGATGAGAAACGATAAATCTGAAGGTAAAGGAACTGAGAAAGGTTTTACATGGGCTTTTAGTCTAAAAAATTCTTGAGGAGCATTAATCATTCGAAATTATGCATATTTAGGATTCAATGGCAGACTGGCTGCAACATTCTTGACAAAGCGTAATAAAACAGCAGATCCGAAATTGGAGTAGAGGATAAATGTTAAGCATAAGGCTTCGCAAATAACCATTTGATTGCTGCTTATTAGCTAGCTGAATATATATCTTTATTCATACGTCTGTAACAGAACCTACGACCCTGCCTGGTACATATAGTAGTGGATGTAGATCAGCACATGTGTTTGGATGGCGCAATTTTTTTGATATCGGCGTCAGATGGAGACAGATGTCGGAGCCATTAGATTCAGTTTGGTGGATTGATTTACTCAGGAAAGAATCGTTCACCGAAGGCTTCGGATCACAGACTCCTATGACACTGGGTGAGGAAAGCATTTATGTTTGCACCCCAACATTTTCATTTAGTTTGTAGGTACCATCATGAACTATTTTTGCAGTCGCCTCACCGTGCAATATTGGTGCATGGCAATGAGGCAAGTATGTACACCCCGAATAAGTTGGGTTTAGTTATAAATTTAGGATTAAAATCAGTTTTACAAGCCTACGTTTTCCCAGTAACTCTTTCATGGGTGTCAAAAAGTTCTTTCCCGTGAAACTATTTTGTCATAGGAATTACATCTATTTATATTTTTACTGGATTCTCTGAGAACTTTTCACAGAAATTTCCTCATCACAAAATAATTCTAATACATGTATTTTGTGTATACATTTTATCGTAAACATTTAAGTCCCCGGGCCGTGTGCTTGGCCTGTAAATTTGTTTGAACTGACAATAAATTTATATGATCGGAATTCAATTATGACTCAGATGGAGCTCATAGATAGTCACAAAACTCTAGGATCGGAAATGATGTATTTTACTTAACATTGATTTTAGTGTTGTTAACACCATTGGGTCGTTACGAATAAATCTATTTACATTCACATTTTAGGGGAGTCTAAAGTGACTCGTTACTACCCGTACTACAGCAAAGCCTTCAGTCTGATGAAAGAACTGCTGATTCAGCAGAATAACCTGACAGGTGCGCAGGAGACCCAGCTGCGTCAGTGTGAGGATTGTGAGGAACTCTATCTCACCTGTATGGGCCACGACTTCTACGCCATCACTCCCTGCCCAAGTAAAGGTAACTGTTAGAAATAGCACTTGATGGTAGCTACAATTTGAAGTATTTTTATGCAGTTCTCGATTTTTATTAGCACAGCTGAAAGTTTCAATTGTGCTGTACCAATCACCATGTTGTTGTAGTTGTAGTTGTTGTAGTTGTGGTTGTTGGCGTGGGCGTGGGTGTGGTAAACACTTGGAACTACAAACTTTCAAACCATATAAATTGTCTATTCTGACATCACAGTTGTGTCGGGTGTCTCAAAACATGTCGTTTTGATGGGTCACATGCCTTTGTTTCCTTGAAAAATAAGCGAGAAATTTCACTTTCTCCATTTGAGCAAAATTTTGACATGTAGTTCTGATGAAAGTATGGGGTTCTGACCCCTCATTAGAATTCTCTGGACTTGCTTCAAACCTTCAGAACAGACATTCTTTTGTCCAGGCAATTCTAACAAGGTGTCACAACCCCATACTTCCATAGAAACTATGCATGTCGAAATTTTCCTCAAATGGAAAAAGTGAAATTTCTCACTTATTTTTCAATGAAACATAGGTGTGTGACCCATCAAAATGACGTGTTTCTAGATGCCTGGTGCAACTGTGAGGTCAGAATACACAATTTATATGGTTTGAAAGCTCGTAATGATGTTTTGTCCCATAACTTCTCACATATTCTCACATATTCATTCACATATCCAACACAAAGTTGCATGAACAATTTTTTTTTAAATTTGAAATTGCATGTTTTTGCATAAAAGGTTGTGGTAGGTCAGTTCAACAACATGGACAAAGTTGCATGAACAAGGTTGTGGCAAGTAAGCTCAAAAACCCACACTTGCATTGAAACTTTGAAACTACACATGTCGAAATTCTTTCTCATTTATTTTTCAAGTAGACACAGACATGTGACCTGTCGTTCCAACATGTTTCATGACACCTGATGCAACTGTGTTGTCCTCAAAAACGCATCAAACAAAAGTATCATGATATCATTCTTTCAGCTGTGCCATAAGCCCCACGGCTTTCTTGTTATGGTATTTTTTTCATATCCTAATGCAACAACGAGTTATCAAGAGAAAGATCAAATTCTCAAGTATACTCTTTCGCGTGGCACAATCTTTCGGCTGACACGAGCTGTTACGTTAAGGGATTGCCTCTAGTTTCACTCGGAAGATGCCATTATGTGTTATTGACTTGATTAAAACGTTCGGACTTTGATGTCCACCATAGTTATTAAATTGTTAAGATATTTTTACGTTAGTGACTCCTGACGAAGACCTAGAAGTCGAAACGCGTAGAGTTTTTTGAGCCAGAAAAATAAAGAAATTAAAAACCACCCCCAGCAGTGTTTGGTATCCTATTTAAACGAATTTACGTTAAATTGTTAAGATATTTTTACGTTAAATTGTAATGATATTTTTACATTAATGCTAAAATAACTGTTAGGCATAAATTTACCTTTTTGGCTGCTCAATTCCTACTGAAGAGTATTTCCAGAAAACTCGTTAATTTTACCTTGTTAAATAATTTAATTAGTATCTACACGTTGAACTGTAATTTAAGATGTACAGTATTTAAGGTTTTTCACATACTAGTCTCTGTTGTTACATTTGTTGTTTCATTAAGAGAATAAATTTTGTTGATTCTTTTGAAGTGTCGTTTGGTTTTGAATTTACGTCGCAAGCACAAAATTCCATCACGAATTTAAAAACATCAAATATGTTAACAACGGAATTTTATTAAAATTTAAGGGCAATACAAGCATGTGTAATGATACAAGTAAACTTGGACGCAACGTTATTCTATTTATCACAGTCAGTGCGACTAAAATTGCATTAAACCTGAACAATTTAAAAATGGACGTATTTGACCGACGGGACCACAATAGTGATCTTTCGGGCGCAGAAAAATATATTCAATTAGACATCTCATTTCAAGAATAAGGAACAGCCCCAAATATCCGATAAAGAAATGCTTTTTAAACGTACAAGAAGTACGTGTCACTCAGCAGCAGAACCTGTCGAGCGGCAGCTGTTTTGGATGACAGTTTTGTCATTACATAGATCCGTTATACTCACGTTTATTTTACCTTTCTTGAACGGCATTACTGTCTTTTACGACATTTTAGTTACAAAAAATAGGTCCAGATGGACCTGAGCTCATTTGGCATTATCAAAAAACTGATGCAATATAGGTTATAATATTACGTGGGTAGAAATAAAATGTCTAAGATCAAATCCCAAATAAGGGATCTATGAAAAACACAAATATGGCTGCCAAACTGGAAATATGTAGGTGGGTTCAATGTAATGTTTACAGAAAATAAAGAGGGTTTACAGGTGCATAATACTGCCACATATAAAGTCTGTATCATCAACTGCATGTCCAGGAGCAAGGTTCAAAGAAAAAAGCAAATATGAATCATGATCACAGCAACATAATTTTTGCTAGGCTTTGAGATAGGACATAGGTGCGTATGTGTGTAAGATATGAAGTCTCTATTTTCAGTAGTGAGTTCAGGGTGGCTGTGCACAGAAACCACTGACGACAACAACGGCCGACGGACAATTATGCCAAATAAGCCAAAAAGTAGGGTGCGGCTCAAGACAGATTCTACTGTACTCCTCTTCATGAAAATATTGTACCTATATCGATTGGCGTCATACTTGAAATTATTTATGAACCTGATCCACCTCCTTTGATTTGTACTTGTGTTAACCTGGGTTTATTCCTACAATTAGAAAAAGCTGTTGTTTGAATTGCGTGAAATGTAGCAAATCATTGTTCAAGTTTAACTGGGAAGGGATTTCTCGTATTGATAGTAATTCTATGCCCACCGTGCACAAAATTTTATTCAGCTCGGAATTAAATCTACGTAATACATGTTAAAATTACAATTGCAGAGTAATGCATTAAACATACCTTATTTGCAACGCTGCTGGGGCCTTTGGTGGCGGCATATTTGCTGCTCTCCATTGTGCCTCCAGCTTTGCGAAGTAACCACCAGAATACTACGAAAATACAACGGAAATATACATTTATAGCAGAGCATTTAAACATTGTACAATACAAGATTCTCTGCTAATACATGTACGTTAACTTGTGTAAGGTACTGGTGTTTATGCATTTATGCCTAAATTTACGCATTTTAACTGCTCAACGCATAGAGCATGAGAGGAGTGAACCAATCTTCTTAACATCCCTACACGGAGCACGCTCAAATAGAGCAGCTAAAGAAGTATTTGCGGGAGGAATTCAGAAATTGCATGTTCCGCAAGTGCATGGTCAGGACACTGTTCTGAAGGAATCCCCCTTCCGCCCCAAAAAAAAAGTTAACCTACCTCTTTTTGTTTAAGTTTATCGAGCTTTTCAGGGTTAAATCTCAGCCGTGTTAGATAAGCTACAATCTCATTCATTCTTCTCTGATCTGGTTAAAACAGAAAACTTGTATTTAGTTATTAATTTTGAGTTGGGGAACGATCAATGACGCATTAATGTTAATGTAAATTTGTAATAGATATCTAGACCTTTGTTGTGGCAAATTATGTTTTTTCGCCAAAAATGGACTGTGTTTGACTGAAAGTGTCATTTATTTGATCGTACGTGTGTTACTCACCTTCCTCTCTCTGCGCATCTTGGTTCCACCGCATTGACCTCGACGAGTCCCACTTTCTTTGCTTCGTTGTACTGAAAAGATATAAAAAATTGTTACTAAAAGGAGGGGATTTTTGGCTCATTTGGCATTATTGCCAAAGAGCCTATAGAATCATGAATTGTCCGTCGTTGTCGTCGTCATTGGCATTGTCGTCATCATCGTCTGTGCACAGCCACCCTGAGCACACTATTGATCAAAGAGACTTCATATTTTATACACATATGCACCTATGTCCTATCTCAAAGCCTAGCAAAAGTTATGTTGCTGTGACCATTATTCTCAAATTGGGAGCCATAT
>JBCAUI010519145.1:0-24758 GCA_038406195.1 Haplosyllis anthogorgicola | reverse complement strand
AATGATGTTAATATGCCACCAAAATGTAATAGGTTACTCATTTATCATTACATCAATTGTCTTTGAGTCTCTGTTTTGGGCTTGTTCAACGAGATGGTTGGATTTAATTTAGTCAAGCTCAGTTTATGAAGAATGTAGCTTGGGGCATTTTCACTTAATTTTGTTGCTCACTAATGGCACATTATAAGCGGGATGTACTGGTAATGGGCTTACAGTTTTCATTAATTTCAGAGCTCATCCATCAAAAGAAACAGACTACAGACTAAAATGTTTCATGTCTATTTCTTTAAACTATTTTATCATTGGTGGCAATAATATTTTGTTAATCACATGTAGATGAATACACCCAGCCCCTGGAAATTATATCTCAGCCCCTGAAATTGATACAAATTTGTGACAATAACAAACCTATACCATGGACCATAGTATTTGTTCACGTAACAAAATGAAAGAACTTCACGATGTACTGTTCACATCTAGAAAAGAACAGCACAAATTTCTACTGTTTCAAAACTGACGGAATTTCAGGCTCTGATTTACAATTTCAAACTGTCCTTCATATGCGTCAAAACACCGCGCGTACAATCTAGTTTTTTTCGTGTTAAGTTTACTTGCGCAATTAGACAGATTAGGTAGAATCGGTAGATTAGGCAGGGAATTTATATCATTATCAGCATAATAACTAATAATGGTCAATGACTAATTTTAGGGTCATTACTAATTCAGTTCTTTTCAAGTCACTTTTATTAGTCATGTCTTAAATATGTAGTACAATTTCCCTGATAAATCTACGTAGATAGGCAAGACAAGTAAGAAAAACTTCCAATGCGGCTTACCTTCAGTGCAACAACAATATCATAATATGGAATGGATTCCACAACGGACTTTCAGTAATTCACTTTAAGCTGACCAGACATGAGGCCCAGTCACCCTGTAAGTTATCCCGCGGACCTGTGAACAGGCGGCCAAGGCCTGCCTAGCTCCAGGTTCACCCGGACAATGTGTCCATCTTGCCCCGATGCTTCTGCTCCTCTATTAATTTTCAGACTTCTTCGCTATTAGTTTCCAACCATATCTGTGCGACCGCATGGACCCCTTTTAATTTCAGTAACCACATTTAGCCCATCTCTGTTTCTCAGTCTCTGCCACATTTAACGCAATTATATCTGACTTATGAATTTTTGCGGTGCAACATGATGTGAAATTCGATAGTTGACACTACACAGAAGCCCTCCTTTCTAGATTGCTCTGCCCTATAATTGAGTTACCTTGAAACAATGAATTTTCGTTAGCATCAATTTTGTTGATCACTTTAGCTTTACACATGACAAACTCGGAACAATGCAGGTTACATTTCATTACAGTAAGTCGCATATGCTTTTCCTGCAGAACAGAGCAGATAATTTTCAAAAATAGTTATCCAAATGTCGAGCAAATACGAAATTTATAATATAATAGAGAACATTATGACTTGCCTGCGCCTTTCAATAAAGTACTATTCGGGTACTTAAAAGAAACACCAGTAAGATCAACCATCCTTCTGTGCAAAGAAATCTTGTCTGCTATTTATTATCGCGTACTAACGTGCTGTAGTAAAATAGTGATTTGTTTTTACTGTAAATTTCTGTGCATGCTTGCATGTGTGTGTGTGTGTGTGTGTGTGCTTGTGTGTGTGTGTGCATGTGTGTGTGCTTGTGTGTGTGCGTGTATGTGTGGTTTTATAATCATAAAATAATCATAACACTAGAATGTTTTTACAATAGAGTAAAATTTATTTTGTAACATACTGTGTCACACAAAACGTATTCTGTACATACGAACAATTGAAAAAATAATATGCAATCTACCCTTGTCACTGGCGACCAATGTTCACTTAAAATCAATTACTCACACAATGATGTCAAGGTAAAATATTCGATGCATGGCCTGATACTTGCTAGTTACTAAAGGTTTCTAGAACATAATTTTGTCGGTCTAATTAGGCCTAATTTTCTTGGCTTATCAGGCTAAGTTGTCTAGTAAGCCAAATTTTCTTGTCTAATTTGCCTTAATTTCTGCCAAATCAGACTAACAAAAATAACTTCGAACAACCTTGAATAGCAAAACGTATCAGTACAAATGCTGTATAATTCCACTGTTATATAGAAAAAATGTACTTTCCACTTTAATAAGCACCAAAGCACCATTGTATTGTAAATCATACAAAAACAAAACAAGGAAAAATAAAACAAAGCACTGAATGGTTTGAAACAATATAATAATATTAAATTCTAAAAAAATATCTATACAAACATTGTTAATATAAGTTATATATTTACAATTATTTTTCTGTACATTACATTTTGGCAATAGAAGTTATTTATTATGAACAAAAACATACCCAATGGTCATTTTGGACTATACATTACACCGTATTGACCGTAACAACAGGTGGACATTTTTCCATAAAGATATTACAATGTAGCTTGTGAAATGACACGTTATGTATTGGTGATTAATAGCCATCAACGTATGGAGTACTGGGTAAGAGTAGTAACATCTGCTTTAGACTTATTTGTCTCAACACAAAAATAGTCAAGGGAGAAAAGTTTAAGAATATGATTGATGCATTTGGTTTTTTTCATTCATTTTCTCAGCATTCCTTAGCAAATGGTGAAATTCCTATCAGTTTTTGAACAATAGCACATCAAAACACAGCGTGGAATTCTTTTGCTCTTTCCTTTGTTCGACACGTTTCCAAATTGATAGGAATTTCATGATTTGGCATGCATGCAGATACTGTTTAAAACACTTGATATACTCATAAACAATTGAAAGCTTTAAAAAATACCCTTTCATCAAATTAGTCACTAATCCTCCACTTCAGACATTTTTATATTTTGGCTGATTTAGTCAAATAAATAAGAAGAAATTTAATTTTGGGAACAATAGAAATGCATGGTTTATACTGCCATGTGCATAAAGAGAACAGCGTATTTTTATTGTTCAAAAAATCCTGAGGTAAACCACTAGAATAACTATGAAATTCATTTTTGTCCGCATATGGAATAAAAACAAGAAACGAAAAAAACCATCTTTCCGTCATAAATAGTGACAAAGGCGTAAAGACCATTATATTAATGAGACGATATATGAAGGTGAGTACAATCTGTGACCTTCAGGGTCAGCGGCAGCTTGCAAACACACAGATTACACGTCTATTAGCGACATGTCGTGACACACCGCGACAGTTTACGGCCGCACGTGGCATATCACGCATACTTGAAGGGGCTGTACGCTAGGCTTTAATGGGACATTTAGACTGATTTACGGCATTGTTCTTGAATACTTGTCAAAGCAATTGTGTGTACACATGGCATAATAGTGAGGTATTTACACGAAGGACATCAGGTAAACAGTTAGAATAATGAGTCCAGAGAAATTTTAAATGGGTTCGCTACATAATCGCTGGGGTCCGAGCGACACGGCTGTTACAACGAACGCTTAATTTATAACCCCTTAAAACATTGGCGGATCCCGGGGTGGCGCCAGAGGCCTACAACCCCATATACAGTTCAATTTTTTATTGCCCTGGGGGTTTTGCCCATTTGTTAAAATTTGGAAACATTTCTAAACAGCTAAAAGAAACTGTTAGAAGCCAATCCCAATTTCACAAGGTTGTTTGTTTCCTCTTTGTATTCAACAGTCCTTTGACCTTAAAGTAATAGTCTCATACAAGTCCAGGTGACGCTAGCGGCGGTCTAGTGGGGCTGGAAGGGGACAGTAGAGACGGCGCCTCTCGGGCCTGGGCTGCAGCTGCAGCGGCCGCAGCTGCCTGCTCCTCCGCCCAGGGCTGTAGGTTCTGCAGGGCGTGCAGGGAAGCGTTACTCAGGCACAGGGGATCCGGTGAGCTGTGGAAGAAAACAATATCAAAAACTGGATCAGTCCATGAAACCCACAGGTTCATGGTTCGTCATCAACACAAACATTAAAATCAAAAGAGAGTCATTTAATAAAGGATTTGATCGTCTTGATTTTTACAGTCAGCAGCAGGCTTCACTTTTGAACTCTGCCATTGCTTCTCCCATATGTCTAAATACAGATCAGATCAAGAAATTATTTTAAAAAAAAGACCCCGCCACCATTAGCTCAGCATGAGATTTCTTGTGGGGCCTTAAACTTTTTACAGTTTTTGATAGATAATTTCATGATCTGACAAAGATACAAATACAGTACAGTGTTCTGTTATTTGGTCATGTTTTAATTGAGCTTAGATTCATTTAGCTTTGGGTTATCAAAAGAAAAACTTGCTTTAAGTAAATGTGAAACTGAGTTAATGAACAGAAATAAAATGTAAGAGATAACGAATGGTTATCTACCTGTAGATATTCTTGCCAGCTTCGCTTTGTAACGACATCATAAATCTGTTCGCGGCCTGTCTCTCCGCCTCTCTCTCTTCTGCAGTTTGTCTCCTAAAAACACAAGTCAGACATGTAGATTACACAACTTGGCCAACCACTAAGGCTGGAATCGTCTTCATTTCTATTTAGTAGCTTTATGTACGAGAATCTTTGGAAGTCGTTCATGAGTTGCACTAGACCTAATATGATGTTTAGAACCCTAACCTTTCAGTACACATTTGCAATAATTTTACTGTGCCTACCCTGTGTGAAGTCGATTGAGTGTAATGTTTGACATCGTATATAAATGGTGTACAAATTTCTATGTTTGTATAAAATTGGATGTGTTGTTGATATCTTAGTTTTATTTTTGCTTTTGATTGATCACTCACAATGGCTGGTAGAAAATTCCAAATATTAATGTGCGAAATATGAAGTGTTTGCCAAACAGCCAGCAAATATTAAAGTAATTTGTTATTGTGCGATACAATTTCAATTGAATCATCTTTTCAAATGTGAAGCTAAGTTGAAAAAGGGGTAATTATTGTAATTAGTTGTGTTGCTTAATTCTCACTGGTTGTTTGAAAGTGTTAAACAGATCTGACAAAACCCAGCAGGGACAACATCTGTCCCTTGCTTAACTACGATCGACATCCATTTTAATCAACTGATATTCTGGATGAATTTTCCCCGATATCAGATCATCCTAAACACCAGAAACAATTCTGTGGACAATTATCGATATGAATTTACTGCCAGAGGAGCATTTTCCAGTTAATATAAGGAATGACTATGCAAATGAACCACCTATTCTCAGATCCTAACTTTTTGCTCTCAGCAAAGAAACCCATGCTAACATATCATGAAAAGGCTTTGTGAAAACGTTTATATTTTCGAGAATGAAACGCACACGGGGCATGAAATTGTCTCTGGATGTAGCCAGAGTTACCGGAGGAACCCCGTTACTCTGTGAGTCACCAAAGATAGACTGGTCCCGCAGTTGTGCTTTAAATTTTAAAATAAATTAAGGTGATGAAAGATTAATGGTTTCCTTTTGACTGAGTTTAAATGTTCATTACCATTTCTTTCCAACAAAAGGATTTTACAGACAGAAGAACCTAGTTTTCTAGTGGTATTCAACAAATGATACTTGGTATTGAAGGTGATGAACAAAAGAGAGCATCATCAGTAGCAGGTCACATTCATGTCATGTACTCTACATTACCATGAAAGGCAAGAATTCACTAAGCTAGCAATCTGCACTTTGCAGGCAATAAACACAAATGACTAGTATTGCGTGCAGGAAGCACTTTACAGAGTCCTTGAAGAGATAATCAACTGCTTTCCAATTCAAATAGCAGGCAATAAGTGGATGGAGTGAATATAAAACAGGCTTATTTGGCAGAGAACACAGGTGCAGACAAATTGTGGGGGACACCTTCAAGGTGTTTACTGCTGAATTGGCATACTCGCTCAATTGTTAGTGACACCTAAACAAACACATCCCTATTCACCTAGTTAACCCAGGAGTGATAATGCAAGTCAGTGACAATTGATTCAAACTGCCATTTGCTTCCTATGACAGCCAGGACTAATCAACTTCAACTTCAATGGTGCTTCCTATCCAGTGTCTTTCCCCTTAAGTGTATCTTTCTTTGGCTTTCATTCCGTCATGCAATGAAACTGAGAGTCCTATTAGGTATGTCCCAACTTATAATATAATTATCAGATATTTTATCAGATATTTTAGTGCTGACATAATATTTCAATAGACCCATTTTTAGGGACAACAGGCTAACATTTTGCTTTTTGCTTAATAGTTACAAATGTAACAGATAATTGATCAAATTGAGACACATATTGGCAGGAAACCTTGGATTTGTCTACTTTTCTACTGTGTACCCATACTTTCGCTTTAACAATAGCACTGTTATCTTGTGTTAACCTAAATGTTAACCTATTATTCCTAAAAATGAGCTTACTGAAATATTGTTACGCAAACGCCAGATGAAATATCTGATAAATGTTTTAGTTGGGACAAGCCTATTGTCAGAAGGCTCTTGTACCTCAAGACACTCCGTCTTAAGTACCATTTATGAGGTAAAGTGTTTAGTTATTTCAATATGTATTGGTTCACACTTAAGTACATGCACAGACCTGATGGATGGAGAAAAAGGTGTTACTTTAAAGGTATTTTAAATGCGGGAATGTTTTAGCAGCCCAGTTGGTTGAAACAATGACAATAATTTAAGCTGTACATAGGAAATATGAAAAATGAAAGGTATTTTCTAATAAGGAAACTTTTCTTTTGCAAAGGTCAGAAGTTTCCAACAGTCTTGCCAAGGTATGTTGTCTTGCTGAAAAGTATCGTTAACATATTTATCTGACAAACTTTGTGATGCGTAGTTGTTTCAGCACTTGTGCTTTATAACTGGGTTCAACAATGAAGCAAAAAGCAATTTCACAAGTACATCATAACATTTGATCTCATTTCTAATTTCATCAGTTCATCTCATGAAAAATAATTTTAATTTGCAACAATAGAATTTATGATGTGTCTTTCTCTCGCGCAAAAGTGGTACAATTTTTGTTCAAAAAATGAAAGCGGCTTTCATAAACAGACATATCATTCTCTGTTTTCCTTTTTAGTCAATCAAGCGTAGCATTGATAGACTATATTTATGCCCACTCCAAGTTCAAATCTGGCAGATGCACGGCAGATCTGCCTGTGGCGCCCTTGCCTCCACTTCTGGTGCAGCCCGTCGGAGAAATGAAGGCGATTTCTGGAACCGATCTGATCTCACTGACTATCTGATCTATTATGAAGACGGATTTGTTTACAACAAAACGTAGCGCTCCTCTTAAGTGCGGCGAGCACGGAAACACAGGTGCAGGAAATTTACTGAAGACACCTCCAACTTGTTGATTACATGGAGGCACACTCTGCCTGCATTGTGAGTGACACATCAGCCAACACGTCTATATTAGACTACTGAGACTTAAACATACAAGGTCTCTTCTAAATTATTACGTAAATATTCCTTAATATGCAAACAATTTTATACCAATACTTGTTAGCAAACTAAAACTGATTGCCTAAAACTCACCAATTTTGGTAATTGACCTCAAGATGGTCCACTTTTTAGACTTTAATGCCAGTTATTTTACTAATACAGGGGCGGATCCAGGACTTCCCGTTGAGGGTCGTCACCCCTATTTTTGCCCCATATTTAGCGGAAAGCACGTGGAAACAAAGAAAATTTGGGCCGTTGGGAGGGGGGCGCCGGCGGCACCCCACTAGATCCGCCAATGTAATACTTGTGTAGAATTTAGGCAAGTTTTCCTAAATTGTTAAGCAAAAATGAATGAATGAATTTCGAAAAATCTTTAGAGATTTACACAGGAGGAAATGTGTTTGTTTAACTGTGAATTTGGTTTGGATGTTAGTTTAAAAGAACACGTGGTATTTTTCAGATTGTGAAATTCCTATTCAAATCCTAAAATTCCTATAAGCCGTTACTTGTAATGCAACGGCTTAATAAGTTTCTCATAAATTGTTGCTCTCTTCTGCACCTTTATAAATTACATTAAACCACACATCCTGTCTGATAGCAAGACCCAGCAGCAGCTATGACAATGCTTTGGTGTGTCAAGACTCAAGAAACCCTCAGGGCCTCAACACACACATTACTGTTGTGAAATATGATACTTTTTCATTTACAACAAATCTCAGTCAATCAAATAAAGCTGGCCCATAGCGGGGACCAGCTTAAAAATGAAATGTTGACAATGAAATGGCTGATACTGCACGATTTTTTCTAAGGCATTATGACTTCAAATTTTGTTTCTATTTCATTTTGGTAGAAAAATGTTAACCTAGGAATTGCACTGTGTTTAAAAATCAACTTAGTTCTGGTGACTTTCTAAGGTTGAAAAGCGTATCTATTTCAGTCGGAAATCCATTGTTCCGTAGATCATGAAATTTTTCAAATCCTGAAATTGCTATTAAATGTTTACATTTCATGCTGTTCTACTGACACAATCAAACGCACACCATTCTTCCAAAGCGGATGTAATTTTTTTCTGCTATTCACCATAAAGAAAACCCACAGTCTGGTCTTGTTACTCCTCAATAGAAATGTCAGCAGATATTCGATACGACAAAAAGGAAGAAAAATCGCTTAATGGACAATGAGTATTCATGTGTGAGAGTGTGAGATCATTGGCTGTCGGAGCTCATCACAGATATTCACATTTGAATTGCTAACTAAGTGTTTAACATAGGCCCAGAGCTGTAAGGGGCCTCACACATGCAAGCCTAGTCGACTCTGCTAAATGTTCTGTCAACTCAGGGTCAAATTAGCCATTATTTGACAACAAGTTGATCTGAAAAGCTTACAAATTGGGCTTTAAGTTCAATTGCTATGCTAAGGCGCAATGCTTCATCGGAAGCAGCCTTCTATGGTTAATTTATCATGTAATCGAAAAGCCAATAAACAGGAGTGACTGTTATTTCGTGCGGAGAACACATACAAGGCACTTATCTACTTAGCGGGCCATCTTTGCAATTTAAATGATACTCATTACCGACGTCATTCATTTAGCTCAACCGCCTGTTTCAATGTTTAATAAGGCGACGATAGCACTCGAAAAGAAGGAAGAGTTACTTTCCGTTCCTCAGCTCCTGAAAACGCTACAGATTTGGATACGTAGTGAACAAAAGAATTTCATGCTGTGCTTTTGATTTCAAACCTGATGGGACTTTCATTTTCTGGGGTTCAATATAAAAAACGTAATTCCCTTTTAAAAATCCAGTCCAATTGATCCTGTTTTACCGTCTGTATATCTTAGGCCAGAGACACACGATGCGACAAATTCGCTTACAACAAATGTTCACAAGCGAATTCAATCAGGAATTTATCAATTATGTGTAATCATAGTAAGGTATAAAATTTCATCGATCCCAGATGGAAAAGCGTCTATCTCTCATCTATGATATGAAGGTAGCATTGCATAACCTCAAAATATAAGAAATTTTCAAATATAACCATGGCAAAGAATAAGAAAATATTTTACTTGGTCAATTTGGGCCAAAAATAGAATAAGTGAATGAATGCACATAGCTGATCATCCTTTTTTATTTAAAGTTTTGTGGACCGAGGGTAATTTTGGGGGGCCACTTGATACCCTTTGCCCGGACTTCGCGTGATCATCATTTTTATTCTGCAAAGTTATGACTTTATTTGTAGCATATTATGTTCCTCTTCTAACTAACTGCTTTGAACAAAAGTCGTAACTTCGTAACTGTTAGAGTGATCTAATACCTTGTGTGGAAATAAAAGGAAAGATACATCATTTAGCAAATAAATTATTTAGTGGCACTGCATTTCAAGTTATGAGGGAAATGAAACGTCTTGCATGATACTCAGCTCATAAATTGAAAGTGTTCAATAATAGATCATTGTGAAGTGCTTTTATTCCTGCAGAACCCTGCAGCTACTGGTGCGGCCCAGCAGGACTTCGATTTGGTGCCTTCATCATTTCTCCTGCAAAGCTTTCTCTTCAATTTATTAAATGTGTCAGGGATGAGTCGCAACTCAAGCTAAATTGCACTCCCATCCACTTTAAAGTGTATTGTCAAGTCTTGGTAGCCATGCAATCAACTACTGCCATTCAGTAAAACAAAACAGTCCGCTTGCCTCTCTCGCTTTTTATGCGCAGGTCATGCGAGCCACTTTAAAAGTACTTATTTGAATCGTTGTTTAAATCCTTTTGGCAGAAATGGAACACATTCCTTCATCGAAATCAACATTTATTTATTTTTCATTTTGAGTTCGGCAGTACAGGAAATTTCCATTTTTAATTTACAGCCAGCTTCTGAAATGGATTTCATTTTGCGTCAATGGAATTCCATACTGTGTCTTTAATTCAGGCAAAACGCCTATTGTTCTCAAAATGAAGAGCCTTAACCAGAGATTTCATCCTCTGATGGGATGAGTGTAATACACTTGACCAGTCAACACTGTGCCCCATGCTGAGCTTTATATTTTCCCCAGTAACTCGGTCGAGATTCCATGTAAATTTCTTGCTATGACAAGAAGAGCGTTAATTTCTTGTAAATTTCTTGCTATGACAAGAACAGCGTTAATTTCTTGTAATGGAACAACTTATGATGAAATATCATTCATAACTTGAATAATATAAAAGCCACAAGATGTTAAGTGGTAAGATAATTGGCCGTAATTGGATTTCTCAGAGGCAGCTGATATTTGATGAAATAAGCTGCTTAAAAGGATCATCATTGAAATAATCCTGAATGCCTCTCCAGGGAATTTTTACAATAATCATTTACTCGTATTACATGAGCTCTCTATCTAATTATACAAATGCGTTCTATCTCTAATTAACTTGGAGTCTCCATTGAACAATTAGCAACGAAGAGAACACTTTTAATTTTTCGTGTAAATGCTGATGTATGGTAATCGTTTTGAGTGCAGCTTCAAAACCAAAAGTAAAAAAGGGACATCAGAAGCTGTGATGATTGTACTAGAAATTTTGCAAAGATCTGAGAGGCATTGAATCACCATTGTCTAGATGTAATAGACATTGTCAGACGAGAGCATAGCTGAGTACAGGTCAAAGATTGACATTTACTTTTGTGATTTGGGAGGAAGAAATAAGCACCTTTTGCATTCGGGCCATTATTCAATTGAAAAACCCAGGCAGTTTACTGGTCCCTCTACAGCAATACATAAAATACTCAACTAAGCAACTGCTATAAAGTCTATGATTTATTTGTTAATATTAACAGGGGTGTTTTATTGTTTACTTTGTCCCTCAATAAACGAGGGTTTTATTGAGCAGAGCTGGATGTAATCCTGAGTAGGTACACGAAAGTGCAATCCGGGTGTCAATATAAAAGAGATTGAGATAAAGTTGTTGCTATATCAGCTTCCATTCTTGACAGATTTAATAAACGTAAGAGGGAATCTCAGAAGCGAATAGACGTAGATAGATTTAAAGCCTTTTGCAGGCCTGGCACTGAGATAGCCTGCAGGAGGGAGGAAATAAAAGCACTTTCAATCATCTATTATTGAGCAATTTCAATTTAGCAGCGGAACCACTCAAAGATACTTCATTTTGATATCTGTTGGGAAGAAATGGTTAAATATTTCATGGGTGTAGCTCATTCACTTGACGTAATGCAATATTCATTGCTTTTTCCAGTGAACAGACAGCTACCTGAATTGAAACATCCACATTTGCATTGCCTCAAGATGTACTGTTTCATTGTTATCTAGAACTGTGCCATTTATCTTAAATTAGAAATATATTCATCTGTTAGATAGCTTCTGGCTACTGGCAATCTTCGGCTGAGCAGTTTTGGCATTTATTGTGTATCTTGGAACAACAGTTGTAATTTTTAGTGGAGAGAAAAGATGCACAGGCGCAGAATTGAAATTAAACACCAAATTAGGCATTTTTCGTCTTTGCAGAATAGTTAACTGATGTGTCAGTGCGTTCGCAGTATTTTTATTAAAAGGTGTGTACTGTATTGATTGCAAAAATAAAATGTCCATCTTTATTCATCTTGACTGGGATTAACCGGTTCTGAGTGCACATCGTGTGGTGACCACAAACCAAACATTTTTTACAGAGGTAACTGTAGCCAGTTCAGATCAGGCCTATTCATACCAGATTTTTAAGACAAGATAAGACAAAAGTTACACCAAATGTAGATGTAGTCAACTTGGAAAAAATCCTCAAGAATTGCTAAAATAAGATCCGATAGTTTCACGCTATGTCTTTTAAAATTAAGCCTTTTTCCCTACTCAATTTACAAAATGCGCAGCTAATGCTTCGGTTGCTTCAATTACAATGAATACTATGCTTTCTTGGTAATTCCAGCAATCTTTTTATGTAAATATTAGAACAACCACAAATGATCCAAATGACTCGCGAAGAAGAATCATCAAAATAAACTCATGCAAAATAATGATGTTTGTTTAAATGGATTTTATGTTATTTTTTACCCTTGATCAGTCGCTCAATTACTCGTCTTTCATTGAAACCTATTCATTTCCCATTGAGCTTCATTACAAGACCATTTGTACATTTACGTCGGGCTTATGTACGTGGAAAATGCTCCTATTTGTGGTTCTCATGAGCTCAATTAGTGTCGTCATATGTGATGCAAAAATTAATATATGTCACTAAACTTTCCTCCCAATTTGGTATCAATCATCAACTGTAAAGTGCACCAATTGGAAAAAGCTTGCAAACACAATGGGTGTTGGAGCATACAATGGGTCCGAAGGGAGCTCTAGAGATGATTTGCTCACCATTATTCCATCAATAATAGCGAGGAAAGAGGAGGGGTGGGGTCAGGGGCCAGCATTTACTTTACTGCTTTAAGGGCGCTACATTTCACCATTGCATTTATTGTATCAATCATTTAGATTTTTTTCTCTGTGTAACCACGCATTGTCCCAAGTGTTTAATTATGGGTAACCACTTGAAATGAGGTGGTTTTCTGATCTGAAATGAGATCAGGCACGTGGCTGTGAGATATTAACAGACAATAAATGCTGTGGTGCCGCCCATGCTGGTACATGGATGTTTTTGCGTTTTGTTTTATTTTTATTTGTTTTAGTTGTCTCTGCTTTATTGTGTAAACCCCATTTTGATTAAGGTCAGCTTAGTAACACATGAAAATGGGGTTTTTTTGTAGATCGAGGTTCATTTTATAGAGGCCACTTGTACCCTCTGTTTTGGACTTCATGACTTCCCATGGGTTTCAAAGCCAGGGGTCTATTGCCGGCGTGCGCTTACACACTTACGCTTCAAAGTTTAAATGTCAAATTTTAACGTGCGACATGATTTATATTTTTTCGGTGCCAAGAACAGTACCTCATGAATTTCTGTTTCTTACACCAAAATTAATCCAGTTTCCTCCCAGAAATGTTAAAACGCCAAAAAACCAATGATTTTAGATGCTTGATAAATGAAAAATATATTTACCTCCATTTGGTTCGTCGATTTTGAAACCAGGTTTTCACTTGGGCATCTGTCATCTTCAGGGACTTTGCAAGTGCCGACCTGTAAAACAACACAATTTTACAAAAACGATTCAAATAACTTATATTACAGTTTTGTAAATGTAAAAATGATATCGTGTTGTTTCATCATGTTTAATTTTAGTATCAAAGAATGACTTCTTGTAATCTTAAGATAATCAATTAATATCTGGAATAAATATCGTCAACAGTTGACAGTAAGTGATGACTAAAACCCCTCTTTACCAATTAGTAAATCTATTTTAAAAACGCCCTCTTTCCTGAAATTTCTATCAAATTGCAAACCGTTAAAGACAAAGGAATTCCGCTTTGTGTCATTTGGGACGCAAAAAAGCACAACATGAAATTCCAAAACCGAAAGGTTTTCAATCATTTTTTGAAACGTGCAGAGTAAATAACAATTTTACGTTGTGCTTTTGATGGGCTATTGTTCCAAAACTGATAGAAATTTCATCCTCTGTTATTCTCTGCGATATCTTACCTTTCAGCGGAAGCTAAGTATTTCTGCCGGTGAAACCGCTTTTCTAGTTCGATGATCTGCAGTCGGGAGAAAGACGTCCGCGGCTTCTTTCGCTTCGGTGGGGTTCTGTTCTGGTATGGGTGACCTATTCTTCTGGCTACTACAAATAAATCAGAGGGAGATTTTTTTTTTAAAATTTTTGTTGGACCATTTGTGGGGCCACTGATTACCCCTGTTTTGGACTTCGTGAGACGGCCTCTTGGGTTTTAAATCCAGGGTGGATCTCTCGCCTGCACCCTTTCTTGCTTTGCGTGTGGGTCACATCTGGTGCGACACCTGCCTTTTCCACCAATAGGTGTGTACACCAGACAAGTGCATATGGCGGTATTTCTTTAACAGTGCAATAAAATTTAAAAGTTCAAAGCGTGGGATGAGTATATTGCCGATAATTCAGTCTACACCAGGCAGTAAGCAGAGTTTTAGGTTCAGCCAATAAATCTGGTTACATTAAAGAGGAATTTCGTGCTGTGACGATCACAAGGTACATGGTTGTTATGCTAATTTTCTGTAATGTGGAATATGATTTTGGACAGTATCACATAATAACTCAGAGAGATAGTCTATATTCCTAATTCCCCTATGTAGTAAAGTTGTATGTACTAGAATGTCTAGAGCTAAAAAAATTGTGAGTTTCATAACGTTTTCTCATGGATTATGGATATTGCCAGCAATTTTGCCTCAATTTGTTTGTGTAAGCATCTCTTTCATTATTCTTTCATATCTGTTTGACCACATACCTGAAAAGCTATTCATATTCAACTAATCACCATTTATGTTCTGTTACTTTCCTGCGGCCAGCATATTAAATACTTTGATACAGCAATTTATTTTTCTTGCTTGGCTTGTCTTTCTAGCCTAAGGTCATGATGTATTTTGTTCGAAGTCCGTGAAGGAATAATTCCCGATTTGTTGATAGTTGAAAAGAACAGATTGTACAAAATAATTGTCGTAGTTGTGGTTTAGGGCTATTATGTATATAACCATTTTGTTTTGAATAAGTTGGCTATTTAATGAAACCAAAAATGATTGATAATATCAGAGATATGTTAACGTTATTCCTTAGGCATGTAACAGTTTTCGGAAGAACAAAAATTCAGTGAGTAATGAAAACGTTGTTTTGTTTATTAATACGTTTAGTAGAGGAAACCACAATGAATAACAAGACAATTTTTTAAATTCTTTTTAAAGATAACTGTATATGTAGTAAGCATGTCAGTTTATGGTATTTTGTATTAACAGACACTGGGGGCCTCTCGTGTGAAAAGCTGTTAACTACAAGTGAAACCGTTTCGAGCTGCACCACTGAAGCTGTGCTAGTCTAGTATCTTGAACAAGCGGCTTACCATGTTTTTACCGTGGTAACGTATGTAGATGGCCGATGTACGTACAGTGCACCCCGCTTAACTCGAAAGCGGAAAAGTCTATTTTGGTTCAACTCGAACCTTTTGAAATATCACATTAACATATTTTCTGTTCAAACTCGAACATTTTCTATTTAAATTTAACTGGTTAACTCGAACTTCTGCATATCTCGAACTTTTTGGAGTTTCTCTAGAGGTTGACCTGTACCTTGTCATTCATGTTAAACGGGGATGGGGATAAATGGGGATACATATGCAGCCAACGGTCCTACAGCACTGGGTCTTGTGTGTTGAGCTAAAGGATCATAAGCGGATCTTGGGGGAACTTTAGGGGCCTCGGCCCCCAGCCCCTTTTAAACCATGTTTGGACTGGTAAAACATGTTTGCTCGCCATTTGGTCCCCCCTCTAAGTAATTTCTAGACCCACCACTGAAGATCCCGGGCAACTCAGGCAAGTTTTAATTAAAATTTCTCTCTCCGCTTGAGAAGTAGAGACGCCATAGGTAGCAGATCAAGAAATTGTAAGAAAAAGTTTCGGTCCTGGAAATGCTGGCCTATGTGAAGTGTCGCCTTAAGTTGATTGCAATAGTAAAGGCAGGTCAATAGATGTCTCTGAACACACTCAAATTTCGCGACGAAACTTTTTAATAGGCCTCTATGATGATTTCTTGATCTGAAATGCAATGTTTGTAACCAAGGTAAATTTTGTGGCATGTTGCGCGAAAATATGTACGCGTATTGCACCTACATTTGGTGCACTTCTTTTGTCACAGGTTGAAATGTTTAGCAGCAATTACTGGTCAAGTACCGAAGATACGTTGCCTTCAGCTATTATTTACATAATGTATGACAGCTGAAATATAGTCACCTTCGGTCACCCATCATGTTAATAAACTGGTAATAAATACTCATTCCTTGCAGAAGTTTCACCCAGTGCCAGCCAGGTAAATGCAGCAATTCAATTTATATATATATCCATTTATCCCCCAATACTTTTGACCCCGTGTAAGGCTCAGCATGTGTAATTCTATTATTTGCAAAATGATAGTATTATTGCATATTCAGTTAACAAGTCATCAGAGTAGTTTCCATTCAAATCTGACGCACATTCTATTCCTAGCATGTTTGAGAATAATGAAAACTTAATTTACAGGCCTTGGCTTTTCTTCTTTTTTCTTTCTTTGTTTCTTTTTCTTTTTTTCCCCTCTTTTTGCGACCAAAGTCCATTTGTGGGGCCTCTGATTACCCATGTTTTGGACTTTGTGTGACCTTCCCAATGAGTTTTAAAGCGAGGGTGGATCTCTCACCTGCACTCTTGCCTACTTGTGTGCGGTGATCCGACTTAGAAAACGCACTATGACAGTATGTGTTTTTACTGAACTTTTCGCTTTCTGATAGATATAAATTTCAGGAGCTGTGTTTTGTTGTTTCTGGGGTTTTTTTGAGTTTTTGTACATTTAACTTCTGATTTCTACCAGACAATACGTGGTACTGCAGTGAGTGGGGATCACATTTCACTCACAATAATCACATTATCTCTGTCTATTGAACTATTGAACTGATGCACAAGCAGCATCTCCTAAACTGACTTTTAATTGGATGGGTAAGTGTGCTGTCTACAGTAAATGGGTTTGGGGTTTCTCTCTAAGTGTGTGACAGGGCCATCCAGAGGAACATAGGCTAAAAGCAGATTACAAGTTTTTTAATCAGCAAAGATCACTTCCATAGAAGCACACCACAAAGAATATTTCAAATTTCTAAGCAGTGCAGAGAGTGAAGTGCTCGTTCAAAGTTTTTTTTTTAATTTTGAAAGCAACATTTTGGAACTTCGCGCATCATTTTCTTGTGTTGGGCACAGCGTGATATTCTATTGCTTGAGAAGAAATAAAATAAATTTCAGGATCCTTTGTTGTCATACAAAACGTCATAATTAGTATAATAATTTGATATGCCAAAAATCACTTTCTTATTTTCCATAAATGTTCAAAGTAGGGGAAAACTAAGGAGTCTGGCTCAGGGGGATAAGGGGGATAAAGGGGGATAAATGATGGTAGGGCCTCAGGGGGATATTGTGGGAGGGGCTTGACATGATGTCAACAATGTACCTGTATATGATTGACATCTTTGATGTCAATCTCCCTTGATATTTAATATTTAATAAATAAATAAATAAATTAAGAAGTGAAAAATTTCGACTACTTACTTTAACATATCTTTGTCTCTGAAGCAAAAACTATGACAGCTAGAGCTTATTCCTTTTAGGACAAACAAGATATATGTATGGAGCATAAGAGTACCAATTATGGTGATGATAGCACAAGTGCTTGATGCTGTAAAGTGTGATTAAAAGTTCATCATCAGAGCACGATTTGTGTTCCTGCATGCTCAAAAATGTCCAAACATGTCCAAACATGCCCAGACATGTCCAAACTTGTTGTACCAGCATGCCCAGACATGTTTCATTGTTCTATTGTTGTACAAGCATACCCAAGCATGTGGGTTCTATTGTCCTACATATGGGTTCTATTGTTTTAGCTTATTGTACCAGCATGCCCAAGCATGTGGGCTCTATTGTTTCAATTGTGTGTGGAACAATAGAGACAAAAGGTGTGCTACCTGTAACAGGTGGTTATTTCTATTGTCCTTGAATGAAGGTCCTATTGTTTTACTCCATGATCTATTGTTTTAAATGTAAGTAGATCCCAGATGATGGAATTAATGAACCATAAACTTAGAACATATAAATGCTCCCAGTGGGGGAGCTAAGTATCACAGAAGATTCAGAACTTGGAAGGAGCAGGATTTCAACATTGAAATGGACACTATGGAATACAAATGCAAACATTGCCACAAGACTTTGACCCAAAGATTCAGGAGGAATTTTGTCACATTATTTTAACACATTTTCATCTCTGTAAGAAAAACTATGATAGCTAGAGCTTATTCCTTTCAGGACAAGCAACATACATGTATGGAATATAAGTGTACCAATTGTGGTGATGATAGCACAAGTACTTCATGTTGTAAATGGCAATTAAAAGTTTATTATTGGAGTGCAATTTTAATTCTATTTTGAATACTTTAATTATTTAATAATTATTTAATCTGTTTACATGTATTATTGGTGAATTCTAACAGGACCTCATTGATTCTTGGACTTTGCCTTCAGTAAATCAATGAATATCCTGACTAGAATTTTCAATATTGTTTACTATTTACTAATATTTAATATGAACACTTAACTTTAATATAGGAAAATGTATTATTCTTTATATTTTCAGACTCATGACAAATCACATATTTGTGATAACTGTGGCAAGGCATTTGGTAGAAAGGAACATCTCTCAAGACACTTGGTAACACATGAAAAGAATGAACAAAAAGAAAATGAAGATCCTATTCAACCTCCATTGAAAAGACCCAGGATTGAAGAAAAATATGAATGTAATGTGTGTGGGTTAGTATTTGATACTGTAACAGATTTAAAAACTCATATTGTTACCCATTCAAAAGAAGACAATAGGGAAGAGAACAATGTTCCAGATGGATTAAAGATGGAAAATGCCCTGAACAATGCACTAAAAGAAGTAACCTTTGAAGTGGAAGGGATACAAAAGGTTGATCTACTCCAGCTATTCAGTGACAGAAAAGAAGATGTGGTAACCATGGTAACAACTGAAGCAAACAACAACAAGGGTACAAAATGGCACCTGTCATGTGGGATCAAGTTCGTGAGATATGACAAGGAAGGCAATGAAATTGATACTGTAGGATTCTTTACAAGTAGATGTGCTACAACACTGAAAGATGAGGACAAGGATTCTGTTGAAGAGAAGGTGGATGAAGCCTACATGAAGATGTTTAGCAATTGCCAAGAATTTCAGAGAGAAGGATCTGGTTGGGCCATAGAAGAAGTCCTGTATTTGAAACTATTCATGGGGAAGTATCAACCATTGAAGGGATCACAGTACCTTCCACTACCAAGGAAGCTCCACCTCAACAAGGGTATCTTGAATGTACAAAATGATGATGACAAGTGTTTTCTATGGTGTGTATTAGCTAGTCTACATCCAGTTACACAGAACAGCAACAAAGTATACAACTATCAACCCTATGAACATGAGTTGAACATGAAAGACATCTCTTATCCAGTGTCACTGAAACAGATTCCAAAATTTGAAAGACAAAACAACATATCAATCAATGTATTTGGGTATGAAGACTGTTACTATCCTCTGTACATCTCATCTGATCAAAAAGAAACCCATGTAAATCTTCTACTGATACAGGAAGATGACAAATCACATTATTGTCTTATCAAGGATTTAAACAAGATGCTAGCCTCACAGAACAAATGCAAGAATCAGACTTTCTTCTGTACCTACTGTCTTCATGGATTCTATCAAAAACACCTTCTGGAGAAGCACGAACCAGCCTGCAAGAAGCATGGATTACAACATACAGTTCTTCCTGATGAACAACACAAGTGGATGGAGTTTCAGAACTATAAGAAGATGTTGAAAATGCCATATGTCATCTATGCTGATTTTGAATGTGTACTTCAACCATCAGAAGACAACAAATCAACTCACATACATAAAGCCTGTGGATACTCATACTTAACAGTGAGCTCAGTGGATGAAGTAAAGCCAAAAGCAATGGTCTACAGGGGAGAGGATGCAGTTGAACATTTTCTGGAGAGTGTTCTCAATGAAGTCAACAGATTAGAGCAATGTATCAAGAATGCAAAGAAGCCAATGATCATGACTGATGAAGATAAGATCAATTTTGAAAAAGCAAAACAATGCTTCATCTGTGAAGAAGACTTGACATCTGATGACAAGGTGAGAGACCACTGCCATTTTATGGGAAAATACAGAGGAGCAGCCCATTCAAAATGCAACTTGGCTTTCAGATATCCCAACCAAATTCCAATCTTCTTCCACAATCTTGAAGGTTATGACTCTCACTTGATTATGCAACATCTAGGAAAGTACAAAAACCTGAGGATTTCATGCATACCAAAGAACAAGGAGAAGTACATCTCATTTACTCTTGGAAAGGCAAGATTTCTAGACAGTTTGAATTTCATGAATGAAAGCTTATCAAAGCTAGTAGACAACTTGGCTGCCGAAGGTGATCAACATTTTCATCATGTCAAGAACCATTTTCCTGATCCCATTCATAGAAAGTTGCTACTGAGGAAGGGTGTCTACCCATATGAATGGATGGACAGCATGGAAAAGATGGCACACACTTCACTTCCATCAAAAGAAAGCTTCTACAGTACATTAACATTGTCACATATTTCAGAGGAAGATTATGCACATGCGCAGAATGTATGGAGCACCTTCAACATGAAAACAATGGGAGATTACCATGATCTATACCTACTAACAGATGTCCTCCTGCTGGCTGATTGCTTTGAAAATTTCAGAAGTACATGCATTGAATTTTATGGATTGGATCCAGCCCACTACTATACTACTCCTGGATTATCTTGGGATGCAGCACTGAAGATGATGAAGGTAAAATTAGAACTCTTGACTGATATTGACATGCATTTAATGATTGAACAAGGTGTAAGGGGAGGAGTGAGCACCATCAGTACCAGGTTCAGCAGAGCTAACAACAAATACTTGGCAGAATACAATCCTGATATGGAATCTTTCTTCTCAGCTTATTTGGATGCAAACAATCTTTATGGTGAGTTTTATTCATTTTTGCATATTTTTAAATTTATTTATTCCTTGATTTTAATTTTTTCAATTTTTGTTTTGTTTTGCATTTATATTTCATACTATATTTTATTTTTTGTAGGTTGGGGAATGAGTGCATCTCTACCAGTGGATGGCTTTGAATGGGTACAACCAGAAGATGTGAGTGAAAGTGACATCTTAAACAAACCTGATGATGGTGCTAAAGGACTTATCCTTGAGGTAGACCTTGAAATACCAGAGAACCTGCATGACTACTTCAATGACTATGTGCCTGCTCCTGAACACATGAACATCACTGAAGAAATGCTGAGTCCTTTCAACAAGAGATGCCTGGAAAAACTGAAACTGAACCATGCTGTCTCCAAAAAGCTGGTACCCAATCTCCACAACAAAGAGAAGTATGTCATCCATTACAGGACCCTGAAGCTCTACCTTCAACTTGGATTAAAGTTGACAAAGATCCACAGAGTTGTGCAGTTCAACCAATCACCGTGGCTTCAGAAGTACATAGCTTTCAACACAGAACAGAGGAAGAAGGCAAAGAATACCTTTGAGAAAAACTTCTTCAAGTTGATGAACAATTCAGTATTTGGAAAGGTGAGTTTCTTTTTATTACTTTATTTGCTCTTTCGATTTTATTTCAGTTTCAATTTACAGCTTATATAATGATCTTTTTATCTTTCTCTTTTCAGACCATAGAAAACATCAGAAAGAGAACCAATGTTGAGGTCATCCACAAAGAAGAAAGGTTGATCAAGGTCTTAAGAAGTCCCACAGTGAAATCCTTCCAGATATTCAATGAGGATCTAGCTGCAGTCAGTACAGCCACACCATATTTGGTACTGAATAGACCAATCTATGCTGGAATGGTGATTCTTGATCTGGCAAAGCTTTTGATGTATGACTTTTACTACAATGTGCTGAAGAAGAAGTACAATGATAAACTGAAGCTCTTGTTCACTGACACTGATAGTCTCTGTGTAGAGATTAATACTGAAGATTTGTATGAAGATATGAAAGATTTCCACCATGAACTAGACTGTTCTGATTACCCCAAGGATCATCCACTGTATAGTAATGTAAATAAGAAAGTGCTTGGGAAATTCAAGGATGAATTGTGTGGTAGTGTCATGCATGAGTATGTTGGACTCAGATCTAAAATGTATTCAATTACCTGGCCTGAAGGTACAACAAGAACATGTAAAGGCATCAACAAATCTGTAAATAAGCTGGTGTTGAGACATGAGATGTACAAGTCCTGTCTGGAAAACTGTCAAGTAAGAAGAGACAGTATGACAAGGATTGGTAGTGAACTGCATCAGTTGAAAACATTCAATGTCAGTAAGATTTCATTGTCACCAATAGATGACAAAAGATATGTGTTAGATGACAAAATAAACACATTAGCCTATGGTCATTACAAAATCCCACAGTAACTGTATTGTACATTGTGTAAATAAATGTGTAAATAGATTTCACTTGTTTTGTTTTCTTTTCAATTTTTTTTCCCAAATTTTCTACTTTTTTAATGAAACTTTTTAAAAAATTTTTACTTTTTAAATAAAACTTTTTAATTTTCTTTTTACTTTTTGAATGAAACTTTTTTAAAATTTTTTACCCTTCAGATTAAACTTTTTAATTTTTTTTAACTTTTTAATGAAACTTTTTTTCAATTTTTACTTTTTAAATAAAACTTTAAATTTTTTTTGTTTTTTGAATGAACCTTTTTTTCAATTTTTTTTCTTTTTGAATGAAACTTTTTTAAAATTTTTTACTTTTTGAATAAAACTTTTCTTAAATTTTTAACATTTTCAATTAAACTTTTTTCTTTTTTTTGTTAATGCACACATAAATAGAGGGTCATCATACATATTGTATCAGTTGCACTTTACACAATGGAGAGTAAAGATGAAAAATTGTTGAGACAATTATACTTTAATCCAAAACACAATACAGCTTTTAGCAGTGGTGTAAATCTTTGGCAACAGGCAAAGGCTCATGGTTTGAAGTTAACCAAAAGACAAGTTTTTGAATGGCTAAATAAACAAGATGTTTACACATCACATCATCCAGTTCTTCATAGATTTTCCAGACTAAAAGTTGTCACAAGAGGATTAAATGATGTATGGGATGTAGATTTAATGGATATGACCAAATTTGCATGACACAACACTGGAATTCATTATGTAGCCATTTTCATAGACATTTTCTCCAGATACCTTTATGCAGAACCCACGAGAAATAAGATGACAAAGACAACATTACAAGCCATTAAAAGGGTTTTCAGTAGAAGCAAAGTACAACCTGAAACATTTAGATCAGATGTGGGAAATGAATTTGCAGGAAAAGAAGTTTGTCAGTATTTAGCTGACAGAGAGATATATCAGCAGTTAACAAGAAATCAAATGAAAGCCAATTATGCAGAGAGAGTCATTCAAACAATCAAGAGAAAAATATACAAGTACATGTATCACAATAAAACCAATCGATATGTTGATGTTTTACAAGATCTAGTTGATGGATACAACAACAATTATCACAGAGGAATTCAACAAAGTCCAGCATCTGTCAACAAAGATAATGAAGTTGAAGTTTGGGCATGACAGTATCTCCCAAAAAGGACAACAAAAGTGAAATATGCAAAGTTTAAGTTTTCAAAGGGAGATCTGGTGAGAGTGAGTAGGGCAAGGAATCCATTTTCTTGAGGTTTTGGACAGACTTATACTGAAGAAATATTTAAAGTGAAGCAAAGATATGCTACAAACCCTGTGACATATATGCTGGAAGATTTGAAGAAGGAACAAATAGCAGGAGTGTTTTATGAACTGGAAATGGTTTATGTTGGAAATCAAGAAGACGATTTAGTGTTTCATGTTGAAAAAATATTGGCTAGAAGAACTCGTAATGGAAAGAAAGAAGTACTCATAAAATGGAAAGGCTATTCAGATAAATTTAACTTGTGGCAGCCAGCATCTAATTTTGTATAAAACAATGATCATCAAGGAGCATAACTCATTTGTCAACCAGTCACTGATGATGGAGGACCAATTTTATGTTACTCTTAACAATGAACACAGTAGAAAATATTTTCCAGGAAATTCTGCTAGTAAATTTCAAATTGTACTTGATCAAACAATAAACTTTCAAGATGAATATGAATGTGCTCTTGTGGATTTCATGTGTACTACTAAAACATTTGATGATGAATTGAGAGATGTTTACATCTATTTTGACATTTGCACTGAACAACTCATAGGTGGCAGCAGGGATAGTCTTGTTCGATTCACCACTGTTAACAAAGGTCAATGTCAAATGGAAAAGTTTTATCACCCGTATTATGTTAATGTAAAGCCAATGAATACGAATCTACTGGAGGTGTATATAAAGGACAGAAATGGAAAAGATGCTCCATTCTTGACCAAGACAACAACGTGCACATTTCACTTCAGGAAAAGCTATGGCAAATAGGCTAGTTCTTTACATACAAGATTCAAAGAAATGGGTAGATCATTACATGGCCCAAGCAATGAAACAAATCAAGAGAAATGAATTAACAAAAGACTACAAATGGAAAAAAACCTGTAAAACCTACAATAGTCCTTCCCACAATGCAAATGGTTGCCAAAGTGGAATCAGAAATGAGGCATGAAAAGGAGGACAAGCCCATTTTTGAGCCTATAAAAGTCACTCCAAGCTTTGAA
>JBCAUI010519134.1:0-12009 GCA_038406195.1 Haplosyllis anthogorgicola | reverse complement strand
TAGTTACTATTTTAGGTTATGACAATTCTCTCCCTTTCCCAAGTCTTTATGACTTCACAAGAAACTAACAGAGTCCCAAATAATGTGTGCCATTTCTATTTTGGTACTGCTACCGGATAGGCATGTTGTTGTCGTCTTTTCTATTTTCCCATTGTTTTAATGTTTGACCATTTTGTCAGTTTATAATGAGTAGCATCGCAGGTGAATTTAGCGGAAAAATATTTGTCTCGAGAGTGGTGCTATCTGTTGTCATCTCAGAGCACCCCTCTTGTTATGTTAATTAATTCTTAGTCCATTCATGCCTGCTACTACTGCTGGATCCTAGTGGGTTATGTGCTGATTCCAGTCTGGTGGTGAAATTTTCAGTTTGTGATAAGGCTTCAGCCAGTAAGGACGTATTTTCATCTGTTTTAACAAATTTCATCTCTGCTAGGTCTATATCTTAGCTAATTAATTACAACAGATGGTTTTAATGCCATCTTGGTTAATGTGTGTGAACTTGTGCAGCAGCTGGTGAACCACGTTTTGAGGAAATTTTGTTGTTGCTCACCACTGTTTTAATGCCTGTTGAGTTCTCTTTTGTATGTGTATTCTAGGGTGGTAATTTTGTAAAGAGAAACAAAAATGAGCTCATCTACATATGATATTCCATTCTTATGGTCCGTTGGGGTTTTTTTTGTAGCTGTAGCAAACTGTGACAGAGCCTTGAGCCTCGAGAAGCAGCAGAATAAGTGAAGTGTGGAATGGGCAAGAAAGGTGAGAAGATCAGAAAGTGCATGGAAGGAAGAGGAGGTATCATACAGCTAGGGTTGGTGGTGGGTCACAAGGATGATGAAGTGCTTATTATATTTCATTTCTTTATGCGTTTATGTGATCTGCTTCTTCGTCATTTCTGAGTATGTCTAAAGTAATGATTGCATACCAAGACCTTGTTTATTGAATGTTCATTATTAGGGTGCAATGTCACTACATCATCAAAATGTGGTGAACATAATATGTATTCCACTGGGTAATCTTCATTCCTTGTTGCATGACCAGGTACATTAGATATGGTGTGTTTGTCAGCAGAGTGTAGTAGCACCCTATCATCCAGATCTGAGCACATAACCTTCTGTAGCATTCCTTCTTCTGCCATTGAAGTTCCTGGAATGTGACTGCACATCTGAAGCTAACATCAGTCTAGGGTGCCCCCTTAGGTCATCTTTAGCAGTTGTTAACAATTCTTTCAGGTCTAAGGGTGAAATTATGTTGGGATTAATTCAGTTTGAGCCTAAGGTACTAAGCTACTGGTAATAGGTTTTTTCAATCCATTTCAATTTGACCGATACCATTTTGTAATGTTGATATTCTTCTTCTGATTTGCAGAATGGAGAACACAAAGTTTCTGTCTGCTATCAGACTCCTAGTACTACTTTCTAACACCACTACTGTGTGGTCCAATTGCACCAGTTTCCTATCTAGTTGTTTGAGGATCCCTCTATTACATGCAGTTTCTATCCTAGTTAGGTTATTTAGTTTTAGTAGTTGTCTAAGCTGGGCCTGCTGTATGCCTTGATTTGACATCAGAATATCCATGTTGGATTTAAGCTGATTTATTGTTTCAGTGTTACTATCACTGTCAGATCCAAATAGCCAGCCAAAAATTGTGCCAAACACACTTAGTTTTCTTCATGTGTTAGATGTGGTGGTTGATGAAATATCTGTTGGTTTGTTAGCTGTTTTTACCTGCTTATGGTTATTGTCCAAATATGTGGTCTTCAAAAATTTAGTTCTCACCGTTAGCAATTTGTGTTCGATCAATCTAGCTTCCAAGAAGCATTCTTCTAGAACTGTTTTGTATACTGAGGTTCTATACCTTTCTTCAGCATGATATGGGGGAAACCCTTCTTTGGATTTATATCTGTATATTTCATCAACCAGCTCCTTGGAGTACATTGGTAGGGAGTCAAAGATTTGCAGGTAAGGCCAAAAATCTACAAAGCTTGTTATTTGATATTTTGATTTAGACAAGGTTATGGTATCAATTGGTTTGAAAAAGATGGGATATAGTGTTTTGTTATTGTTCAACTGAAGTCTTATTTGACGATTAACCAACTGATTTTCTTGTAAGTGATTATTAGGGTTTATCAAACTGAGATGTGGTGACGTTTCAGCTTGAGTACTCAAAGTTAAGTTTATTGGTTTCACAGGTGCTGTTTTGATCCAGGGTATGCATAGACTGGTCAGGAGGATCCAGAGAGCTACCAAGGATCTACAAAAATAATTGTTGTGATTAATTTTGGACACTGATTTACATTTTCGTTATATTAGATGGACTTTTCCACATCCTGAGGCAGTGTCAGCAGGCAGCTTGTTTGTCCTTTCATACATGTACTAATAGATTTTATTATGAGCTTTAGGTGGGGTATAACCAGCAGTTTAGGATGTATCTTAACTGATGCTATGTTACTAATTTAATATGAAGGCTTCCTGTCTTGTTTGTTTTCACAGAACAGATTTCACAGTTGCTCTGAGGTCACCTCACTACATGTTGCCTTTCTTCCCCCTAGCAGTGGACAGGGAGCATCCGCTGTTCTTGACTTTTCGAGCAAGATTCCGGCGCTTCCCATTCCAGTTTCCCTCTGTATGAGTAGGTCATGTAGCTGAGTGGCATGAGAACCCCGATTATGGTTTTGTGGACTGGATGAGCATATTCTGTGGAAATGTACTCAGTGAAATGTGCCAAATAGTTTGGTGGCTACTAGTCAATGGGCAGTGGAGTGATCTGGCTACTCCTCTTATCTGGTCTGGGGGTGAGTACACCAGTATCACAGCAACCTGTCTGCCCAAAAAATTGGGGTGGACATCCAGGGGCATAGTAGCTACCTCTTGTAGAGCAATGTTGAACATCGACCGGTGGCAGATCAACCAAGTGGTGTTAGCTTAACCTGATGGTACCTTTAGCTAGATAAAACTTTATTGAAAGCTGCTTTTGTGCGGCTTTTTGATACATGTATAATGATCGCTACTAATGATGTTTTCTTTTGATGTACTTTATTACTTTTTGAGTTACCATTTTACCTTTTGTGTTTTTATTTTACTTCGATAAGCCCTCACTAAACTACCAAATGTCCCGAATTTGATTTAGATTTCTGTTTTATTACAGACTAGTTCATTAGTTTGCCAATTACCTTCACTCATCATCTGCTTAGTTACTGTATTTTACACTTTTATTGCATGCTTTCTTCTTGTCTGTTATTGTATTTTCTAGAATTCATTTATTTTACTTAGGTTTAAGTTTCAGTAAAATCTGATCTATCTTAATTTTGATCCTTTTTAATTGATCTAAATGTATTTGCATATGTACGTGCTTACTCATTTGGTCTCAAGGAACTATGCTTTTGAATCTCTGCCTGAGTTTTGGCCTGTATGTTTCAACCTTGATAATGCATCAGCTAGGACATTATCTTTTCCCTTAATATATTCAAATTCAATATTCTGAGTGATCGAGTGCATTTCATGGGACCAATTATTCACCTTCCAATTTTTTGTAGTGGAGTAGACAAACTTTTGTAATGGCTTGTGGTCACATCGAATGACCACTTGCACATTTTGCAGATAAAATACCATTTTATGAAAGCACATATATATTGCATAAGCTTCCTTTGTCAGTACACTTCAGTTGAGCTGTGACCCTGAGAATGTGCCACTCTGAAATGTAACTATGTGGTAAGTTCCTTCATCTGTGTCCAGGTTTATCCGAAATTGAGTTAATACACCTGACCATGTATGCTTAGATGCATCTGTGAACAAATAATATTTGTCATCTTTAACTGGGTGAGTGAGGACTGGAGAAGTAGTAATGGCTTGCTTGATTGTGTCTAATGCACTTTGGCAAGCCTCATCCCAGACAAAGGGCATGTTCTTCTTGGTCAAATGTTGAGAGGCTTGACTATCTCACTGTATAGAGGAATGAATCATGGGGTAGATCCCGGTACTGGATACCAAGTGTCCCAGATACTCAATATTCGATTTGAGGTATTCACATTTGCTGGCTTTCAATTTAATGTTATACTCTCTGCATTTTTGTAGGACTAGCCAGAGATGAGTGAGATGCTCTTCTTGGGTTTTACTGAAAAGTAAAAGATCGTCCATGTGAAACACCAAGAAATCGTCTAAATATTCAAAAAATGTTTTCAGCATGGTGTTCATGAAAACCGAAGGGGCATGTGCCATGCCAAATGACATTCTTTTCCAATGGAATTTTCCAAATTCACAAGTAAAAGAGGTTTTCTCACAATCTTCTGGTTCTATCAAGATGTGGTTGTAGCCTCCCCGTACATCTAGAGTGGTGAAGTATAGTGCACCTTCTAATTTGCCCCATATGTGATCTATGTGTGCTGTTTCAATCAATGCAATAGACCCTTTTGCTTTTGACTGAGGCGATACCACTCCAGGTAAAATTTGGTTTAGCTTTCTGAAATCTATCACTAACCTTTTCATCTCAGTCAAAGGTGCATCTGGACAGTGCTTCTTGGGAACCACAAAAAAGGGTGATACCCATGGTGAGAGTGACCTCTCAATCAATCCTGCTTCCAGTAGATTTTGGATTTCTGTTTATACAAACTCCTGGTGTTTCAGAGGGAGCGGATATGGTCTACATGCAATTGGCTTGGCTTTAGGATCTGTTTTGATTTCCATTTCTACGATTGGTATTAATCCGATGTCTGAAGAATGTGTGGAAAATACACCCTTATATTCTTCCAATAGGTCATTCAGAGCCTGACTGGTGTGTTCATTGACAGGAGCATCTGCCAGGGGTACCCGTGGTTTGGGGTAATTATTTCCATTGTGTAGGAAGGCTGAGTTATCAGGGAATGGCATGATTCTTTCAACATTCTGGTGCTGGTGTGTGCTAGTGTTGAACCCTGAGTCAGTTATTGTGTTAATTTCATTCTGCAGTTGGACGTTAGACAGTTTATATTCCCCCTCTATTATTCCTTCAGAACTTGTGTAGTGATCGCATATAGCATCCAACATGCTAATTGTACATGCTGTGGGTATGGTGAGTTTTGAAGGGTACACATATCCCACTGTCATATCTTTCACTAATTTGATCTCCTCTTCACCACTATTAGAGAGTATCATTACCAGCTCATTTTGACCTGGAGGGGTGCTGCAGATATTAAATGTACTACTCACTGATAATAATGGGTATTCAATTTCTAACATGTTGTTCTTTCTTAATTCAAAAATCTCATCACTAGGTAGTTGTGTTTTTGGAGATACCAATATGGGTATGAGGCTCGTATGGTGTGGTGGGATGGTATGGTGATCCTGTTGGGATTGATTTTCACCTGTATCTGAGACAATTACATTGACTGATTCCTTTGCCACACTGTATTGGACTTTATGTACACTGGTATCCACTAAGTGCTTACCATTCTGGCACAAGAATGTTTTGCCATTGGGATCCCAATCCATACCTATTTTATATATCTGAGTGAAATCTAGTCCAATTATCATGGGCAGCTTCATATTGGCACAGACAACAAAGATGTACTCAAAAGGTTGATTGTTAATTTTGAGTTTCAATCTTGTGAGCCCTAACATTCATAAGCTAGCACCACCAGCTCCACCTACTGTTGGTGCTCTTTTGATCATACTGAGATATGGATCCCAGTTTTTCAGCTTGGTATATGTTTTGTATGATATGCATGAACACGTAGCTCCCATATCATATAGTGCCAAGATTAAATCCAATGAGTAGAGTTGCATAGGGAATTTAGACAATTGCAATCTATTTTGTGATGGTACTTTGGCTACTGTGTGCTTCGTGGCCATGATACAGTTTATAATGTGGTCTAGTCATTTACACTCCAATGACTGCAGGCTGTCCATAGAGCTATCGATATCTGAGTCAAATAAGTCTCCATTACTTTCAGAGTCAGATGTTGGTGTACCCGTGCAGGTGTCATCACCCTCCATGTCAATTAAATTAACTGTGTTTTGGGTGTCACCCCCATTGTTGCTAGGGCCTCTGTTAGAGTCCCTCAATGCCAATTTGAGTGTCCTGTCTGTGACATTCTGCTAAAAAGAGACCTTTTTATTATTATGATATTTGGGTTCTCCCTCATTTTCATTGTTTTTTTTATTCATCTTGTTGTAGGTACTTTTAACATACTTATGTACTAACTTATTATTTTGTTCTGCCAGTATGTTCATAGAGTCCAGTAGTTTATTCCAAGCATCCTGTGTCAGAGTGAAATCTGTACTCAATGATTGAGTTAGTGTGGGTGGCTTGCCACTTGCTTGGAATACTTGTGCAGGATTGACATTTAGTGGTACTATATGTTGTTGTGCAAGTGCCACATGAGGTTGTGTTTCATTTGTCACATTATTCTGGGTTGTGACAACCTGAGCAGCTAATTGTGCCATTGTCATATGCACTTCATCACACACTGCACCCATGTGGCCAAATTCCCCACATTTCCTGCACTTCCCTATAAAATTGTATGGGTCATAGCTATTGTATTTGCACCCTCTAGGGGAGTATGCATTTTTAGCCATATCTAAGAGGGTGTTTACTGATTCATCTTCACTCTCATCACAACTCTGGTCCTAAGGTTTTTGCTTCCAGAGTATTTAGATCTTCCTGATCTACTTTTAGTGTGTCATGAGTTATTGTGATTGTTATGGAAAATAGCATTGATCTGCTCACTTTCTGCATCATCATCTTGGTCCTCACCCCCTGAGTAAGCTAAACCTTCATATTTGGTCAGTTTGAGCAGGGCTTTTGTAGCTTGCTTAAATGCTTCTGATAAGGGTAAAAACTTATCTTATCCAATAACTCTGCATCTGATCTCTTTATTATACAGGTTCATAATAAACAAAGTTAAGGTCACCATGTCAAACACTTGTGATGGATCTTTGCCTGTGGCCCTATACACTGACTGTGTGTAATGTTGTATAAATTCATGTAATGACTCGTTTCCCCTTTGTGATCTATGCAAGTCTCCCGCAGCATCGATAGGAGTAGCCATGTGTGAGAAAACTTCTTACAACTTTTCTTTTATGGTCAACCATCGGTTCTGGTCACCTGATCTAGCTTGAGATTTAATTATGCCATATGACAAGCTGGTGAATTTCATTAGGGCTAGCTCAGTTTCAGTTTGGTTTAAGAGTTTAGCACTTTTTTCATTTGATGCTATCCAGTCATCCACATAAGCATTTTTCCATCAAATAGTTTGCAGGGTGGAACAAAGTTGAATGTTTGCATTAGTCATTGATTCTACTAGAACCGATTGGTTCACTGATTGATCAGTGGTATCACCAGATGGCATAGCAATGGTTGTATTAGTAGTGTGGTGGTCGTCGTAAGGGGGTCTGCACCCTACCTTGATCATTGGATCTTGACCTGTAGTGGGAATCCAGAGTGTTCCCACAATCCTCATCGCTCTCATCCTGATATCTACTAGGAGATCTCTGATGTGATGGTAGCCTGTGACCTTGTCTTGTCACATTAATTGGAGATGAATAAGGTGGTGGTGGTAATCCAGTATTGTTCTGGTCCCTGGGTGTACTAGTATAACTGGGAGGGGGTAGTGGACTACCTAGATTTATATTGGCATTTGCCTGGTGTGCCATGTTATGGCATCTCATGTTGTGTGCAGTAATTTGCTTAGGTTCTATTGAGGACCTGTAAGCCTCAAGTTGTGGATTAATGTTGTTACCATTACTTTCCCCTACAGTTTTGTAGACCCCTTCAAACATTATACCTTGGTTGGGAACTATACCTTGGAAATAACTTGCATTGCCAGGATCATGGGTCATGTTAGGGTTTCTATTATAAATGTTACTTATTGTGGGGGTCCTACTGTTTACATGCTCATTGGGATCATGGTGTACAGCGTCACTTGGCCAGCATTGTCTGATGAGACTGTTGAGACCCATACCCATGGATATAACACTATGTGACAGAGGTGGCATGTTTATGTAAATGACTTCATCCGACCCAGGTTGGGGGTTGACCGATCTACTCTTAGCAAGGTGTGCCCTGGATGTGCTTGGTTTATTACCATCCCCAGGTGTTACAATACTTCTGACATTATGATGAGTAGAATTAATATTACTCATATCGATGCCCATCCAATGAGGCTGTGTCAGACTAACCACATCTATCTCAGACTCTTCCATCAGAATGGGAAGATTGTCTTCATTAGTGCTCATCCTCCTTGGGGTTGCTGTTGACATGTTAAAGCAGACACTTTTGTGAGCCATGCCAGCTGTTCTAGCTCCATTTGTCTTTATGATTTGGCCATGAGGGTGTAAAATATCATCACCCATATAAGGAATTCGGTTTAAGGGGCATGTGTTGTTAATATGGCCTGGTTCCCCACAATTTGCACAATGTATGACTCATGGACAATGACCAGGGTTGGTTTGTACTGAGGTGTGAGTTGCTGTCACACCATGATTGTTTCTTGACACATTGTAATTAACTTGTCAGTCATTGTTAACACTGTTCAGTGTTGTGTCTTGGTCACTGTGGGATTTTGTGGGTAATTTACCAATACTTGTATTCCCTTCATTTACTTGTTGGCTAGTAATATTGCTATCATTACTGTTATAATTCCCACCATTTCTGTTTGATTGGTAATTAGCATTCATGTGTGTGGGAATGTTGTGCCTTTGATTGCATTCCCTTTTGCATATGACTTTTAACATATTATCAATATCAGGGTAATTATTCTGTGGTCCTTGTGCATCAGAGGTGTGCTTAATAATCCCAGGACCAGTACTAATTGCTCTTTTACTTAAGTGGTGTGAATTGGTTCTATCACCTAAGGTATTATTGCCAGAATTATTTATTGCCACATGGGAAATTGATCTGTTAAGGCTGTTGGTTGCACTGTTAATTTCCCTTTCCAATTGAGCTGGTAGTTCTGCACCCCCAATTCTTGGTTTATTACCTGATTGTAGCTATTTATTTCTTCTTCTTGTAATTGTCTAGCTAATAAAATATCACTGTTAGCTGTGTTCAGATTTTTCAGTACATTATGTTTGTTTAACAAGTCTCTCTCATTAGCTGGTCTACCTTTGGGTGTGGTATCTGGATTATTCTGCACCTCATAATGTGTCTTATAATGACCATCTAACCTACAGTTTAGGTATTTAATATCTTGCATACCCTTGTTCAAGACCCTGAAAACTGAATCTGGGTTATTGGGATTATGTTGATATCTATCTATGAACTCTTGATATCCACTATCAAATTGTGCACTGGGGTTTTCTCTGTTATCTATCTCTTCCAGTATCATAGGTATGGATACCGGTGTACTTTTTGATCTCTTGTGAGGTGGTGGTTTTGCCTTCCCTATCATGGCAAACCTTGCCAGTGGGCTTACTTGAGGAGAAAATGTGCTCCTTATTTGCTGGTCTTGGTAGGATACTTGATTCTGATGGTTATGAAAACTACCTGAGAATTGTTGCTGGTGTTTACCTATCGTTATGAGATGGTCAGCATTTCTATCATACAGTTCATCATCTATGTATATCCCTCTTAGGTCATAGCTCGCGTGCATGGTGTGGCACCTGTATTATCATTTATCGAGCCGCTATGAGGGTGTACTGAAGCATTATTAAGGCCATTCAGCTTCTCACCTGATTTACTTTGGATCTAGTAATATCATTAGTTTTAATATCATCTTGGTCTCTATGAGGGATAGCCATAGAGTGGTTCATACTCTTTGGCTGATATAGATCTCTACCCTGTTATATCAATAGTCTTGAGTAGTTTTCTATGAACTGAGTATCATCTATACATTCTAACATTCTGCTATCCATACTGTACCTTAATTTTATACCTTTTCCAGTCCAGAATACCACATATTCTGGATGTGATACCCAATCTACTACCCTATCTTAACATTTAAAAATGTATTCTTCTGTAGAGTGATTGAATTCTATCTCAGCATAGATTGTGTAGCCTTGCTTTATCTGCCATGAGAAATTGAAATTCATGGCATCATCAGTGTCATAATTATCTGTGGTGATGCCTGTGTCATCAATGTCTGAATTTCCCATCTGCTGGTTACTTACTACCGATATATAATTTTGGTTAGGGGTAGGTTAAGATTGACGACAAACCCTGGGTGCTGGCACTGGCCTTGGTGTGTCTGTAGAAATATAGGGCACTGCATAATGGTCCAAATCGTCAGGTGCATAGCTATGGGACAAAGAATTGTCTACTCGCCCATTGGGTTGACCTTGGGCGAATGAACGAGGATCCGGGAAGTATCTCCCATTGATTTGTTGAGTAGCTATCTTAAGAGTGCTTTGGATATCATTGACAGCATCTGTGCCCATATTGTCAGAGTGCTGATGGGATCCAGCTGCACCATTATTCGTGATTGAGCCAGGGGGAGAGGTTAATGAGGCTTGGAGACTTATCTTTCGTAGGAGGTAGTTGGGGTGGAGGAGGTGGATTCAGTCTTTGAGGTTGGTTCAGTGGTGGTAATGGGTTAGTTGGATTATTCAGAATATGAGTGTTATTAGTAGCATTGGTAGCAATACTAGTTTCCAAATTGTATCCATTCATCTGAGCCTACCTCTGTGCCATAGCATCTTGTATATGGGTCGGAATAGTTTTACCACTATGCAGAGCACGTACATTTAAGTTATCGGGTGGTATATCATTGAATTGCCCTTTCTCCATATCGATGGCTATCCTATGCTGTTCCCTTTGCATAGCTGCTCTTACTTTTTGTAACCCCTTATTGGCTCTCCTCAGTCTAACCATTGTATGCTAAACAACTATTCACCCTACTACTTAGGACTATTTTTTTGTATTAAACTGTATTAAGATATTTTGATTAGATTATCCACTATTTAAACAAAATATCTGGGTCACCACTACTGGAGGATTCGTTACCTAACCGAGTTTTATTCTTAACCCTCATATATCTCTGCAACACTCAACCTAACTACAAATGAGGTAAGTACTTACTTCTCAGTGTTGAGCATTGCGACTGTGGACTCTTGGCAGAGTATGCTTGTTGCTTTTGACACAAACTCTGGTATTTAAGGTGGATTTATGTCTTTCAGATGATCCAGCTCTGGACTATCGTTCGTCACCTGTTGTTCCTGGTGCGGAAGTATACTGCGACTTCAATACCTAGATACACCCAGTCTCCCAACAAATGGTGCGATGTGACTTTACACTTCAGCGCAGCAAAGGTGCAACTTTTAATTAAATGAGTAAGGAGCTGACCCAAAGTGAATTCTGCATGTCTTGCCTCGTGAGGATCAACTTTCAACTAATTGATTTCCCGGACGATGCACCAAATTGTCTTACCGATTTCAAGTCAACAGGAGGTCTGTGTCAAAAGTAAGACAACTAAATTCAGTGCAGGTAAGCTATTTATTAATCAGTTCTACATACAGCACACAGTGAAATGCGAGTGTCAAGTCTAACAAAAATTGTTCCTATCTCATGTTACATTCTCTTAAATACTTTGTCATCTACATGCTTGAGTGTGGGTCATTGTATCATTGGTTTATACCAGTATGTGGACAATTGTGATTCGTACAAATTACATATCAGGTGCATCGCTAATTGGTAGGTTACATTACTAAAATTTGTAGGGGTTGGCATCAGGTGCATATGTCACCCTGATTTATGATGCATGCCACTTTAGGTAGTTACTATTTTAGGTTACGACATGGACATTGATTCTATGAACTGAAAAAATGAGAATTTCAGTCTTGCGAACCTACTGATTCGATGTGGAGAATTAACTTACCGATCACAACGTTCACAATTAGCTTATCATTCACACGGATCCCACGACCTGCTTGCATTTCTATTTTCCCGCCTAGTGCGTATAAAACCCGCATTCTACTCGGGATAGCATTCTCAGCAGAAATATGTCGTCTGCTTCATTAGTCTATGGCGCATGCGTCGATAGACTTCTGTGATGGGTAACCTAAAACGTCCATGAGCTCAAAAAAAAGCACCGGAAACCTGTC
>JBCAUI010519123.1:0-12009 GCA_038406195.1 Haplosyllis anthogorgicola | reverse complement strand
TTTAAGTAAGGGAGAAGGTACTGGGTGGGGTGGGGACAATGTAGACAAAATATCAGACAAACTCGGGTCTTTGGCATTGCCAAGAAAAATTTATGAGGTTAAGAGAGATGGAAGAGTGATAGATAAAGATGTAGTTAGAAAGGAGGATACGGAGAAGTTAATTTCGCAAGGTACTAGTTGTGGTGTGGAGTACACAAGGATAGACAAGGAGAAGGAGGGGTTCACAGTATGGGAGTCTGGCGAGATGACACATACAAGAAAAGTAATTTTTCCAAATTTGTATGAGTATCCTAACTTCAATTTGGGTTACAATAATCCGAAAATTGACTTTTCTGGTACGTACATGAACACGGGTTGGCACAGACCTGAGGAGAAAGAGACTACTTTTAGTGCAGGCATTGACTCAGTTACATACTCTGATGAGTTAAAAAATGATGAATGTTCCCTAATGAATAATACTAAAACACGTATATTGGGTTCTGGTTGTGAAGTTGGGGAAAGAGAAGGGAATAGGTCAGAAGAGGTAAATTACGAACCAAATTTGTATGATCAATTTAATGTGAAGAGGGAGACAGAGGGAAAAGAAGGAGGAAGAAATGAACTTGAGAAATCATTCGATGTGAAAAAAACCTATTCAGACCTTTTGATTTCAATTGATATCGAATCACATGTAAAGACTACTTGATTATTATCAATATACTTAATTAATGCCTGTACTTAGTTAGTTTACATGTAGTTAGTTAACATTTAGTTAGTTAACATTTAGGTTGTACTATTCTAGTGTAGGTAGTATAATAATGAAAGAAATTTAGTTAGATTGAATATAATATGGTAAAACGATACATATGTTTACAATTTCTTTCTTACTTTTAAAAGTTGTACAATCAACAAATTTGCTATGGAAAATAAAACATTTTTACTGTACGAAAATTTTTTGGGTGGTTTTAGTCGCAGATATTTTTTTGATTATTGGACTAAAAAGGTTTACAGTAGTGAAAGTTACATGTACATGTGTTATAAGTTATGCAGGGTGAACCCTGGATTAGCAACAGAATTAGATGGATTAGCTAAGAAGTGTGATTGGATTACATTTTCAGTGGACTTTTTACTGAAGGAAAACAAATATAAAGACAGTGGAAAGAGAACGGATTTTGTCCGAGCGTTGTATGTTGTGTAAGAAAATTAGGTCGACAGTAAAAATAAATGGCCAGAGATTTGGCCCCTTGGATCCACCCGTATTTGTACCCCAGGATATTCTGTTTTGCAATAGATTTTGCTATAACCTTGACATATCTACACAACCTAGATATTTAATTACTGTTCCCTCAAGACCCCATACCTTACAGATCACAATAGCATTCATTCAGGTGTTGGGGTGTACCCTAGATGGGTATATTATATGTCTAATGGCTAGTACTGATAAAAAGTCTACCATGTCATCCTCTAAGTTGATCTTTAATCTCTCTAGCCTACAAGGGCTGGGTGTTTTGTAAACATGGGAAATCACTGGAACCCAAAACATAACACGAATATTGTAAAACGAAAGATGGAGTGATGAAGACAAGACACGAAAAGAAGCGAAAAAAAAGAAACATAAGTAATGACAGATTTAGTACCAAGTGACGGGCTAAATGTTTAGTTGAATAAGCTAGTCAAGCGATACCGTTTAACTTTTATACAAAACAAAAAGGAATCACATTGCAAAATACATTTTTGCCTTGTCTGCAAACTAATTATGGCTTCTTTCAACTCACAAAAAAACACCATGGCTTTGAAAGCCAGAGTCACCTGAAGTCCGGAATAGAGGGAATCAGTGGCCCCCAAAAAGTACCTTGTTACACACAACATTTGTGGAAGAGTTTAAATTAGTGATGTACTAACGCTACCAAAAACAACAAAACAAACACAAAAAAAACAAAAAAACAAAACAAAACAAAAAAAACAGCGAAGGTAAATACCTCCAAAACGTATATTGAGATAATGAAGAAAAACCAGAAGAGTACTGGAAGGATCTGGAAGGATCTCATTAAGTGAAATGTTCTTTGTAAATTTCAAATAATTAAAAGAGACACTTAAACGAAAATAATGCGAGCGCAAGATAAAGGTGATAATTTGATGAGCATCCGAATTGGGAAAAAAGAAAGTTAATCTAACGTGCTTGAAAATTGTGAATGGCTGACATATTTTTATGTAGGACTAATTTAAAAGGTTTAATGTTACGATTAAAGTGAAAGCGTGTTAAAAAGGTAATACATTAAAATATGCTAAATATAGTTAAAGGCAGAATATGGTCATTAAACTTGTGATTTTTTGGGCCTCGTTGATATTAATTCATAGTTACCATATTTACCCTATTTACCTCTCAAGGGCCCCAAGAAAATCCTAGAAGGGAAATATCCACAACCCTCGCAAGGGCGTTTATTGCCAGCATCCATGCGTAGGCAATAATAAGACGCAAATGAGCTGCAAGGATAAAATCTCCCTGAAAGACAAATACCTATGCATTTAAGGTCTGATAATTATGACCTATGTTGTTACCCTGAAGTCGGACTAAAAGCCTCAAAGATATTTTAAGTCTTCAGTTTTGTTTTTGTTCGAGATTTATGTAACTATTGTACAGATAAATTTGTCGCGTGATCTTGGTGATTTAAACTCATGATAGTTTGGGATAATTGAAATTTTTAACCAAACATCAATTACTGTAGCAGAGGCTGTCTTGGCAAATGTGGGGGGTCCTTTTTGTACAGCGGATGGAATTTGTACGCCCCGCATTCAAAGGAACCATTTCACAATATGCACATTTTGTGTTGGTACTCCTATTTCATTCCGCTACTTAAGTGCTAGACTTAAAGCTGCGAACACTTTCCACGGTGCCTCTGGTTTTCTTGCACACAGATTCGATTGGCCAAAAGCTGATAAACATATTTGTACAATTTTAGGGTAACTTCCGAATTAAGAGAATGATATAATAAGAAAAACATCTTGAGAACCACATCACTTGCAGTAATTCACTAAAAACATGTTCTCTTTGCATTTACACATTTAGATAACACAAGCTTTACCGGGCGCAATACCGGAATGAGCGTCACTCGTTGGTATCAATATGACAAGTTTTGGGGATGCTTGCCTACATAAAATTTAGAGACAAATGAAAGGAAGTAAATAAAAAAGTAAATAAATTATGGTACTAAAAAGCGGGAGTTACCTTGTTTAAGATGAAAAGGTTTAGGACCCACACTTTGCCTGAAACGTAGAACTTAGTGACACGGCACTCTGTCTTGGCATTGGATTCATTATACATAAACTGCTGTGATGCCCAATAAGAGTTCTAAATAGCAATAACCTCAAGTGACAACAAGCGCATAACAAAAAGGGTGAAATTGACTTTTTGTGGAAAGTTACTAGAGCCCGGCTCCGTGAACATATATTTCAGTGGCAGAGAGGAAGATACCCTCATTGTAGCTACTTCTCTGATTTGTGTGAGAAGAAACTCTGCGCGTTGAAAAATTAAGCCAACTTTCAGTTTGAACAAAAACTTAATATGAATTATTATTATTAATGCTTCCATTGAATATTTCTAACGGTAGGCAGAACGCATTGAACATGATCGGTGTGGATGTTTTTACTGTAAAATGAATGAGGAGCATTGAAAGCAGTTATTTTGTTGCATTTGAAGTGGTGTCTTAGATTTTTGACGATTGAAGTTATGAATATTGTTTAAGGAGCATTGTGTTTTTTGTATTTACAAACTGTTACCATGGAGACGTCCATTGAGAGGAGGCATCTACTTGTTTGTCCTCTGTGCAGAGGTTTGCTGTACATCCCAAGGTATTTCGATTGTTTACACACGTTCTGTACACCATGCCTTACGAGGTATTCGTATCAAAAACCATACGACGCAAAGATGATCTGCCCCGAGTGTGGCCTCACATCCAAGAGCGCTTCAGAGGCTGATGACCTGCCTGTCAATCATCTATTGGTCAGAGCAACTCAAGAATTGTCGTACAAGGAGATTGAGGAATTGCGGCAAAAATGCGGAATTTGCGAAGAGAGCAAAGTTCTTGGAGAGGCAAAGAAGGCAGTGATCTTGTGCGATGATTGTCAGGAGTTTATGTGTGAAAAGTGCAGACGTGTTCATCAAGATTTGTTCAAAGGAAAGGACAAACACAATGTTATTAACCTAGCAGAGGTGAGGAGAGGTGGGTCCAAAATTTTCAGGTCTCTTGGAGGCAAGTCGAATAAAGAGAGATGTACAGAACATAAGAAGGAGATTCTGAAGCTCTATTGTAATCTGTGTGAGAAAGCAGTGTGTGTTGTATGTAAGGTGGCAAACCATGAAGATCACCAGTGCACAAGTATAGAAGATACTGTAGCTGAAAACAAGGAACAAATCTCAGAAGCTGTTCTGGACATTGAATCCAAGTTCAAGCAAGTTGAAGAAGCTGAGAATGTGTGGAGGGGGCACATGGGTGTTCTGAAGCACAAAGAGAGCCATATCAAACAAGACATAGAAAAGTATGCGAATGAACTAATTGAGCAGATTAACAAGTGGCAGAGGCTTACTGTAAGAGCAGTGGAATCTGTATGTGAAAGTGAAAGGTGCTACATCAACAAGAATCTGAATAGAGTAAGACAGAATAGGGAAAGCCTTATTACACTACAGGCCACAGCAAAACAGTTAACCACCAAGGGAAGAAAGATTCATGTCTTGGACATGAAGGATGTAGTCATTGACAGAGCAAAGAATCTGGAAGCTGCTGAATTAGCCAAACCCCAGTTTGTCATCCAGTTTAAGTTACAACCAAGTATCAACTTAAAGCAGTTTGTGGGAGAGTCCATTGGACTGGTCAACACCAATGAAAGAAGTGAAATGGGAAGCCGGAATGTAAAGAAATCGTCAGAAGATATAACTGAAAGTACTGACACGCTTTTGTTGGATTCATCTATGGAAGCAGAAACCAGTATATTCAGTGGAACCATTGGGACCAGCTTTTCAACCCTTGCACCTGCCGAATCTACCCAAAGTAAAATTACTGGGATGTCACTTGGCAAGAATGATGACATTTTCATTGTTGACAACATGAGTACAACAGTAAAACAATTCAGCATCCACGGAAACTTGGAAAACACTCTGAGTATAAAAGAAGTCCTTTCAGTTGGTGTTGAAAAGAAGAAACTGATACAGAATCCTCTTTGGGATTGTGCAGTATTGCCTGATGGTAACATTGTTACTGCCAGTGCATATGGTGTACACATCCTTAGTAACCAGGGCAATTTGATGGTTACCTTGGATACAGGTTGTGAGTACACATCTGTGGTGGTCGCCAGTAAGATCAATAAAGCAGTTGCTTATAGCAACAGAGACTGCAGAGTGGTAACATTTGATTTGATATCTAAGTCCAAAGTTTCCTCTTTTGTCATCAGTTTGAGGTATGCTGTTGGCACCATTGGAAGTGTAGGGTATCATCTTGGAAACATACTAGTTAGTGACATGCATTCAGACAGTGTGAAGGTGTACAACCCACTGGGAAGAAAAATGTTTGAAATAGGAAAACATGGAAAGGAAAATGGGTCATTCATAAAGCCAAGAGGAATATGTATAGATTGTAATGGGAACATTTATGTCGCTGACAAGGGCAACCACAGGATACAGAGCTTTTCACCCAAGGGGAAGTTCCAGGGTGTGCTCCTCAGTAAAGTAGATGGTCTAGAAGCTCCAGTGGATGTTTCGCTTACAGACACGGGAAACTTGGTCACTGTTACAGAGAAAGGAATTGTTTACGTTGTGACAACTGATTGTCAGTTGTCCTAAATACAATTTCCATGGATACTAATCTACAGTTATGTTATTTAGCTTTGGATCTTAAAACTTTTCACCTTTTCCTCACCTACATAAGTACTTACTCAACCTTTGGCAAACATCTGGGTTAAATATTATAACAGAATATGGCGAATAATGCTAAATGACTCAATAATGAACCGCTTTAGGACGTGCTGTCATCAGAAGTCCTGAACCCATCAACACAAAACAACTGGTACACCATGCTGTGATTGGCCGAGATCGTAGAAAAGGTTGGCTGCGATTGGACAACCAGAGGAACGTGAGTGGTGAATCTGGAAGCGGATTGGCTGGTTTAAATGTCTTCTCGGATCTGTACGTCGGAGGTTATGATGATTATCAGATGACTGGTCTTCCAGATGAACTGCCTTTTACAAACTCCTTCGAAGGTATGTATCAATCTGACATTAAATGTATGTGGTTGTAAATTTGGTCTCAATATTCAAGCCAAAATTGCCATGGCATCAGTTCCATGAATGATATTAATTGCCTTTCCGAGGAAAAAGTAAATGTAAGTGGCTGAAAAGCATCAGTCAGGAAGTTTGAAAAAAGATACTAGAACTTTCTACATGTATACAGAATTGTCAATTGAGGAAAGGATTTCAAGCGTAACAGAACACTAACTCACAATTGATCTAAAGAAATATTATATGTAGGAACACAAAAAATAAGTTAACTTAATTTGTAGAAAATGTTTTTATAAGCCATCTTTGCAACTCGCGAAGCATCACTGCCTGTAAAACATACGTAAATTACATTAATCTTTGTCAGGAAAACTTGTATGTCAAATCACGTTTTATCAAAGGTTAAGTCTCATGAATTTTTTGGAGCCAGATGTTCTTGAAAATTTCTCTACTGTTCAACTCTTCTAGACCTAATTTGTTAACAGGCTGCCTATATGGACTCCAGTTTCGAGTTGGTAGTCATGGCAACTGGAGGTCGCCCGGTGCAGTATCACATGGACGCAACGTAAACCACTGTATCCATGGTGAATGTAAACTCAACAGTTGTCATAACAACGGCACGTGTATAGATCATGGTGCATCTTTCAGGTAAGTGTGACAGAAAATAGATGTTATGACTTTTGTGTATTGGCAGTAATACCAGAAAACCGTATTTAATGTCTTAATGTACAGCTTGAACATCCGGTATGTTCTGTAAAATGCTTAATTTCGTATATTTTTGTGTTTGTTATTGACAGTTGTAACTGCACAGGACCGTGGAAGGGTTTGGTTTGTAACGACCAGATAACTCCGTGCGAAAACAACAACTGCTCAGACTGTTCCAGATGTATTCCTACCGTATCAGGAGGTTACAGGTGTCTGTGTGCACTCGGTAAAACTGGGCCAATGTGTAATAAAGGCAGGTAGATTTAAATTAAGTTACATTGCCTTTTGTGTTGTTTGCTTTGTAGTCTGCATTACATAGATAGATGACTTTGAGGCGATAAAGTCAGTGTTGATCACTCTTGCAAGAAACTTATTTTTTCCCTCTGAAGAACATCTTGTGTAAGAATAACAATGATGATGCCAAGTATGCCTTTGCCTTGCTATTAAGAAATCCACACTCTGAAATCACACTTTAAAGAATGAAGTAATGGTTTTAGTCCGACTTATCTTGTGTGCACAATACATTTCCGGATTAGATACATGCAAGGGAAAAAATGATTTTCTTTTCAAGGGGCCACCTTAATTATCTTTCTCTAAAATCCCATAAAATGAAAAGGACCATTCGAGGCATACACACCGGCAGCATCTCCCCTGTTTGATCTGCCAGTGATACACATTGTCAATTTTCTTAAATTGGTCATCCGAAATTGAAGACAATGCGTTGACTTCCAACATATTCTTTCGTTTTCAAACTATTGCATTACAAATTTATGGTGTTTTCTATCTTTAAACAGATGAGGTCATCAGTGATGCCAGTTTTGTGAGCCAGCATTCGTACATGGCCGTAAAGCCACCGAAGACCTTGCGCTACATCGCCGACATCCACATGCAGATCAAACCGCGTGAGGAGACCGGACTACTTCTCTATATAACCGAACATATGAATGAGCGCGCAGGGGACTTCTTGTCGGTTTCACTGCACCGTGGAAGGATTCAGCTGCGGTATCGTCTTGGAGAGGAACACGTTACTGTGGTCCAGAGTCTTACTGGTGTTGATATCAGAAGTACGTACATTTTATGGGGCCACTGGTATCCTCAGTTTTGGACATGCCCGTGGTTTTCAACGCCAGGGTGAATCTGTCAGCAGCAGTGTTATATCACTTTTGCACTTTACACCAGTACAACTAATCCGGATCATTATCCGTCTTTGACGAAAACCTGCTTTATAGTGGCAGAAAGACTTAAGTTTTATTTTTATTGCTGTTTGCATTCAGGTTAGGTGCACAGCCGACACCACTACCTACTTAATAGCCGTCAATACTAAAACCTCGTGGGTTTCTCATAAGTCTGTGCTCTGCACCCACAGTCAGCAAATTAGCCTGTACTGACCACCTTTATTGACATTCTGGTCGTAACTAATTTGAGAGCCATTGAATACCAGTTCTACCATAGTGCAAATATAAATTCACACTGACTTTAATTGTTTGAATCGACCATATGTAATACGGGCAATATTAATAGAACAAATAGAACACCTCAATTGATTATTGTAATGGCCTTTTACGTAAGTCGTAACATGATTATTGTAACTTATTTTCAGGCAATTCCTGGTACGTTGTAACGGTTGGTCGAAACAGAACGCAAGGCTATGTTAAACTGAACGGCATTGGAGTGCACGTCCCCACCAAACTGTCAATGCTAGGACTGGACGTTTCGTCATTACTCTACATAGGTAAGGTTTTAGAACTTGTTTCTGCAGATTATCCTTTGTGGATATCAGAGCGCAAGGAAATCATTTATTGCATAACTAAGATTAGGCCAAACGGTTTTATTTATTGGATTACATTTCTCACTGCTGCCATAAATCAAGAATTGTAAATAAAGAGAATAAATCAGGGTCCAAATAAGTTGTGACTTTCCGTTGCCTTGTTTACTGAATTTGAATAAAAAATGCAAACAAATACAGCAAACTTCTTATTTTGATTTTCCCGATCGCTATTCTCAAAAAAAAAAAAATTCTCCACTAAATAAAAAAGTCTGGCCTAATACAAGTACGAAGTGCGTTGTTTCTATCAGAAAACGAAATCATTGTCTTTTGCAGGTGGTCTTCCGGATCTTTCGCAGTTGGCCCCGGACGCGATTGAAAATGAACCGTCAGCATATGAAGGATGTATGAGAGACTTAGTCGTCAATGGAAAACGTTATCACCTCAGTGAGATGGGTAATGAAAATGTGAACATTAAATAACCATAGTGCCCAGTTGACGGGACGTAGGATGTTCTGCTTTGTGTCCAGAATGTGTGTAATGTAAATGACTGAAGTCCTAGCTGCCAGCACCAAAACAATGTCACAACAACGTTGTTATTCCTTAAATACCGAGCCCCTGCATATTAAACAGATTACACATAAAATGCAACAACGGTTATTACTTCGTTCCAGATGCAGTTGAAGGCTTAAGAATAGAGGACTGTGATGGGACGGCATGTGGGTTCGATACCTGTAAGAACAATGGTCTCTGTACACCGGAGTTAGAGATGAACACTTTTACGTGCGAATGTCTCATGGTAGGTACATTTCACGAAATAGTGCACGTTTCTGCTAACATAAGTCGGGCTTCAACAGTATGTCAAAGTTATGAATGGAAAGACCATGCAAGGTTCATATCGACACTGGAAACACTGGAAAATCATTGAACCTCGAAAGTGTTATTAGTCAAATACCGTAGTAGCTTCTACCATTTCTACCCTGCAACCTACCAACCACTAAATTTCACATATAGAGAAAGAAAAGTGACAAACGGGTCTAAAGTTTCATCAGCCCAAATATAAGATGATGGGGATTAAATTTGTTGTTGAAACCACACCGTTGTGAGCCTTGCCTGTGCGAAGCACACAGCGGAACTAAATGACAAATAAATTACATTCTTTCGTAATCTTTAAAGTAGTGAATCATAGTATCCAAACACTTCAATGTCAGGCCAGGGACTTGAGCAATTTACACATTTATTACTATTGTGCTCTTGTCAAAGCTAGAAAATTTGTTGCTTCGGGATAATCTTAACTCCATGAACAAACCATAAATTACTGTAAGGCCAACTACATTGTTGCCGAATAGGCATGAGGTATCTGGAACATGTATGGATGGGTGCACTTGTCATAGATTAATTGGATTGTATTTATATTAATGACAAGGATGAAATAGTTTTTGCAAAATTGATTTCTTGCAACGCAGATAAAACTGTGGTGTACTTGGGGACAATTTGGTACTGTACTCCCAGAAAATGAAATTTGTTTCAGTCAAAAGTATAAAAATTATGCAAAGGGGAAAGAAAGTAGAATTACATAGTTTAAATTAATTAAATTTTAGTAGAAGGTAACGACTGTACGATAGACTGTACCACCTAAATGAGAATTAAACGTGGTCTCTAAACAGCAAAAATATTCATAAATTTGAAGAAACCTCTATTTTGTACTCTATGGCGATGGATCGTGCCCAATGTAACGGTATTTCGCTGTGTACAACATGTTTTGGGGTAAAACAAGTAGTCTTTTTTGATATACTGATTTCAAAGTGCATCGGGAAATGTAAACCAAACAATAACATAAAAAGACTTCAATCGAATAATTAATGCTTTCATTGATGAAGTTTCCACATGCTGGCAAGCACTGATGTGCAGGTGCGCACTAATATTTTGCACAATTACTCCTAAGACTTAGCGTTAAAGTGAATGAGCCAAATTGGGAAGGTTTACTGAGATGAGACATAAACGTATATTACAACATTCATATTGCATCTTTTCCACTTTTCAGGGTTACACGGGCGATCACTGTGAACAACCGTCCGTGTGCGCGGATAACCTGTGTGCAGAGGGAGCCACGTGCGTACTTGATGAGACAGATGAAAACTACTCTTGCACCTGTCCACTGGGGAAAGTTGGGCCGTTCTGTGACACAGGTAACATGTCAGCAATAAATGTATCACTGGCGGATTCAGGATTTCTCGCACGGGGGAAATGGAGGCGTCAACCTTACTTTCACCCAAATTTCAGCCAAAAGTCAGCAAAAACTGCATGAAAATGAAAAAAAAGATCCGGCCATAGGGTGGGGGGTGGGGCGGGGGGGGGGGTGGGGTGGGGCAATGTATACCGTATTTCTTGGATTTGATGCACATGGACGAATGACTAAATTTGTACAGGTGGGGCCAACGTACATGTAAACCAATTCACTTATGAACCGCAAAAACCCGGTCAAATGCCTTGTTTCATGTCTGATCTTGACACTGACTAAGGGTGGTTACTACAGTTTAACTGGCTTGAAAATAACTTAATCTTCAGTTTTAATTCTTGACTGATGACAAAAATTGAATAATTGTGCACTGTCTTGAAGTACTTGTAGGACCTGTAGTTTAGGTGTCTGGGGGACACAATACTTTAGGTGTAGTTGATCTGTATGTACTTATTTTTCTTCAGACGACCAAATTATATCGGCAAGATTTAATGGTGACGGCTACATTCGGTATGTGGATGAAAATTACGAGATGTTAGACATTAGGTCTACGCAAATAGCTTTCAACTTCTCGACAGATGAGCCTGAAGGAATGATTCTGTGGACTGGAGAGGTATCATTGTTCAAATTTCTCATTGATTCAATGAATACAGATTGCAAAAAGAATGGCACAAATTAACGGTTAATTCTAATCAAGGACATAACGTTGTACCAGGATAGGGAGTGCGCGGTCTCAGGAGCATGTATCGTTCCCCGGCCATGGCTCAGGAGTGCGCACCACCAAAGTAGAGGTGGGATCATTGGCCTAAAGCTGTCATTGATCATCGAACCACTAAAATTGATCGATTATCCAATTCATCATCAGATTTACTTCGTATGGTAAAACTATACAAATATGTGAAGAATTGCCCCCCCCCCTACCCCCAAAAAAATTGTTACACCACATTTAAAGGAACTCATACTAATTTTTACATTGCATCCTTGATGTTTCCATTGAACCAATAATGTAGATTTTCAGCATGTTTTACTTCCATTTGTAAATCTTAATGAAGACAAA
>JBCAUI010519112.1:0-12011 GCA_038406195.1 Haplosyllis anthogorgicola | reverse complement strand
TTTCTCGATTTTTGGGCGAAAATAGGTGAAAATTGGGTTGGCGCCCCTCCCCCCCTTCGGGCTGGGCTCGCCCCCCCCGTAGGGAAATCCTGGATCCGCCAATGAATTTGTTTGCAATAAATCTCACTGCAGAAAACCATTGGTTCTAAAATAAAGGAACTCCGGTTCAATAATTCACCCCGTCAGGTGGTTTGTTTTCATGTGTGACCCAGATTGCCTGGAATCAAAACACTTGCTTGAAGAGAATCTCGTAAATTAGTCTGTCGTTTCGTTTTTGTTAAAATTTGGAAACCTAAAAAATATTTAATTGAGGCCAGGTGCTGACAAAATATCTCCCATGGGTGTGGTCTTACTGATTCTGAAACATTGAACGATGACTTAGATACACCACGGAGATTTCTCTCCAAATAACAAGGTTTTAACTACGTGTACACTCTCCCTCAATCTGTGCAAAGTGCAAATTGTGCATGGAGCTGGTGTGTGTGTGTGTGTGTGTGTGTGTGTGTGTGTGTGTGTGTGTGTGTGTGTGTGTGTGTGTGTGTGCTAAGTTACTGAGACTTTCTCGGGGTATTCAGCTGTATGCACACGCCACACTTTGTAGTCAGGACAGATTACTCAGTTTGTGTCCTGCGTATGTTTTTCGACATTCACCCATAAGCATTAAGTGGATTCATAACCTAGGAGTCACGGAGATTACGTCACGCATGTCACACTTTTGGCTCTGTGCAAGGTCCTCTTGATCGAGAACTCCACATCTAGCATTTTGTCGAAGTCTCACGGGTATCTGGGTCACCCATCCGGTTGCGTGTATTACCGGGATTCCAAAAATAAGCTCAGGGCCACTAATTGGGATAAGGGTCATTTTAAAATTATAAACATCTTGCATCTAAGTCCAGAAACTTTAACTCGGGAATGCAGTGGCGGATCCAGGATTTCTCGTGGGGGGCGCCAACCTTGGGGCGCCCCAATTTTTACCCGATTTTAGCGCAAAAATCCCCAAAAACTGCATGAAAATGAAGAAATTTTGGCCCATAGGGGGAGGGGGCGCGTGCCTCCCGCGCCCCCTAGATCCGCCAATGGATCAGTCGATTGGTAACACTTAAATTGACGATCATCAATGTCAATTTTACCATCGGATCATCGTCTTTATTTGAAAATCAACACTTCCTTACATTTTTGTTTTGGAAAAGTTCCAAATAAGATGTCTCCATCTATTTTACACTGATGAATTCACTACTGTCATGGCATTCAAGCTTCCATGGAACAAAATTTTATGGTAACGAAACTCAATTATCAATTGAATGGAATGCAGTTTTGTAGTTCCGTCTCACACAATACAATTTTGATGGGGATTTTGGATAAAATGATGCTTAATTTAACTGTGGCAAATGCATCAATCATCGATCGATTTTGCAATGCCGATCATCGATGACAAAATTTCCCCTATGAGGCTGGTTTAGTCAAGCAGAAGAGCAGCAAGGTCCTAGGCCAGGGTGGTGAAACGGATCCAATCGAAAGTTTTAATACTACAGGTATTTTTTAATTTCTCTTAAAGTATTGCATTGATATATGAGGTTTTTAGCTATTACGGTAATGAATTTCTGTTATTTAAATATGATTCATTGTTTGTTTCATGTATGTATCACATCTTTGGAGATAGCGATATAATCATTTTATCGCTATCTCCAAAGATGTGATACAGATATTAAAAAGACAACTAAACCATATTTAAATAAAATAAATTTATTGTCGTAATAGCTAAACATCTCATAAATTAATGCAATACTTTAAGAGAAATTAACAAATACCTGTGGTATTAAAACTTTGGATTGGGTCCGTTTCGCTACCCTGTAGACTCTGAGAGAAAGAGACAGTCCATAATCATCTGACATCTGAAAGTTCCAGTACACGGAATTTGTATCAGTTTAGGAACAATAGCGCATCAAAAGCACGCGTGAAATTCTTATGTCATCTCTTTTGTTCTAGACGTTTCGAAACTGATACAAATTCCGTGTACTGCACAAAAGTCAAAAAAGCATCAAGCGCCAATTCAGATGGAAGCTGTTCTCGTGAGATCATATAAGGAGTGTAATAGGTTCTATAAAGAATAGATTTTAAGCTGAAAATGACTAAAATATCACAATTCTTTCATATCCTCTCATCTTCTAGGATCGGTCATTTCCTCCTGCATCGTATGAGCTTAGTCACGTCAGAACAAGATAATATCTTAAATATCACTATGAATCAAATGAATGTAGAGCAAAGAAGACTTTGTACACAAAGAATGTGGACATCTTTCAGGAAATCATCTGTTGGAGAACCTTGTGGGACGGAGGAATTTCACGTTCAGTTCAATTCTGCTGTTGACGCGAAGAGAAGCACAATGTTACAAAATGCAGATCACGAAAATACTATAAAAAGTTTAGCACCCCACAACAATTGAATTGAATGATCTCAGCATGGCGCTAACTTATAATAGTAATTTCATGAACTGGTTATTCTTCTATATTGTTCGGGATATTTGTACACCGCAAACTCTCCTTTTAGCCAGAAGCTGCGTTTCAATGTCAACTTTTTATTATATTTTAATTCAGTACATTATTGACATAAACATAGCGGTGTAAAATTCCTTCGTTTTGATTTTGATTTTCAGTATTATTAGCCTGAAGTGACAAAGAAATTGAGGTTCAAAGAAATAACTTGGGCCAGATCATTAAATAACTATCAAAAGTTTAAGGTCCCCCAACAATAGAATTTCAATCGAGCTTCACGCTGGGTTATTGACATTCTATTGAAATAAAATTGATGTAAATTTAACGATCTGTGATGCTAGGGCTGGTCTTATAACGTTTAGGATGGTACACGAAGAATAACATCAGATAAAGGTCTACTGTTACCATAATAATATACACGTATTTGATAACCTGAAATCCCTTTGTTTGATTCATTAAACAACGTAAATAAGCAAAGTGACCAGTAGAATTTTATTTTACTTGAGACAAGTCTAGTGTGACGTTATACATATATGTATTATGATTTAAAGAACCTACTCAACGAGAACACCAAAGCATCGCTCAGTTACCGAATTCTACTCAGTGAAAGGAGACATTCTACAGCATTAGAATGAACTGTGATCAGGGCAGCAAAATGATACGCCAGAATTGACACTTTGGTACACGAGTTAATACCAATTAAATGGCTTTGTTGTACTGTTTTAAGAATACACTCTAACTGTGGATCTGAGTTTTAAATTTACATATCTTAAACCAATCTCACAAAGTGTGTATATGTTATTTTTATCAGTTATACCAAGCTTCGACTTAGAGAAATTTTGTTTGGATTTAATTTATATGGTACCCCTGCAGATGATTTGGTTTCCAAAATGACTGAATTTTGTCTCAGATGCAATTGATTTTTAGGTATCTTATTGGCTACTGCATGTTACGTTGACATGCGAGATCCGTTAATGTGTTTTGTTCACCAGATATATATCCACAGCGTTGATGAAAATTAAAATATATGTTAACTGACTGTTGTACATTCTAAATGGCGTACCGTTTCAGTACCCTAATGCTGATATTCCATCCTGTATTGACATTTTCCATTATTGTTCGCTGAGCAATTTCCATTTCAGGAAAATCCCTCTGGGAATAATACTTATCAGAATTGAGAAGTGATCTGTTCTTTTTATCACCGCAACATGATATCTCAGGATTATTTCTGCAATTACTCTTACACAACCTACTTCACTTAAATTACAACTATTTATTCCACGAAAATGCTAAGTGTGACAGTTACAGATATTTCCATGAATTTGGAAATGTTTGAGGACAAAGAATTGCAAGCTTTGCTCCAAAACTAATACATTTTTCATATTCTAAACCAATTGGATTCAATATTTTAACTATTTCCAACTATGTTACGTTCAGTCCGAGCCACGAGCTTTTCATCACATAAATCGTCTAGAAGTATAAAGAGTCTGAAATTATTTGGATTTCAGTGGAAATGAAGCTGGCAGATCAATCACCCAAATCTAAATAATCTAAATCGCCCTCTTTACTACTTTGTCAGACGGATTCATTTTCATTTCTGGGTCCACTTTTCCGATGCATGTATCTATAATCGTCTGTAACCTTCGAAAACAAAGACAATGTCAGTTCATGAGAAACTGTCTACATTATTTAAGTAACGGTTGAGAACAAAGGAATTTCACTGCTATGACGACAAACAAAACACAGAATTTTCTGGTTCCGGATAGCGAGTAATGTTCATTTTGCGAATGGTACAATTTGACGCTGCGCCTAAAGCAAGAAAATGATCTATTCTGAAATTATATAATTATGTCATACTTGTTTTTATTCGCCTCACCAATGGCACTGCATTTAATTCTTGTTCCAAATCTTCCTAACGTCATAGGCTTTAAAGATAGCTGTTTTCACTTTGACAACAACAATGACACTGTGTAATTTTTTGTCTGCAAATGCAGAAGAATAAACGCAAATTTCCTCTTTTGCACCCCCTGGACTTTTCGACTGTTTCCCATGTCATATCCATGTCCTTAATCCATTACCTAACTCGATTACTGTGACAGATATCTGTAGATAACTATAATTGGGCTCATATTTTTGAGTTACATCAAAATTATCAACGAAGCATTTTTCTTGATTTAGGACGAGAATAAATTTTAACACATTATGTAATTATGTTCCCATCAATTAATTTATTTGATGTAGCAGAGGCCCATGCCGATGTCAGATGTGCGATCAGTACACGGAATTTGTATCAGTTTGGGAACAATGGCGCATCACAGCTTGAAATTCTTACGTCCTCTCTTTTGTTCTAGACGTTTCGAAACAGATACAAATTCCGTGTATGAAATGGCAAATGATCACCAAGACGAAAGAACAACAAAAGAACTGAAAACATATTCTGAAACTTCACGTTTATGTCCTTAAATATAAAATATTTATGCTTATTTTCTTCGTGTAATATTTTTATATATTGAGAGTGACAGTTTGGTCACACTCTCAACACTGATCCAGAAGCTATCACCTTCTGTGGGACTTACTCTGACACATAGCAATTTATTACTTTTCAAGACTGCCATGTATGTGCTACTCATAGGATCTAGATCAAGGGAATTCTTTATGGGAATAGTTTTGCAGAGTAACTAGCCTAATAACCTTTTGGTGTGAATATTTTAAAGGCAAGTACATCCGTGATGCAATTTGGTGCTTATTGTGGTTTATTTTCAAACAGTAGTCTGTAAAAATCACCCTTATATCATAACTGTTGAAGGCCGTTTTAGTGACCTTGTCTGGCAAGAAAAATGTACTTGTGATACTATTAGGAAACAGAGGATTAAGAATGAAAGTGGTAAGTTTAAAAGTTTTGGGTTGAGAGGAAAAAGATAGGCAGATTATAGTTACACAAAAGGTTGATACCTGGATATGATCCTGGAATGATGTGAAAAGTGGTTAGAATGCAGGATATGAAATTCCCTGATCCAAGAACTATATCCAGAATTATAAAACTGAGGAAACCTCCCATGCAGAATAATGCCCTTCTCATGATTCTCGAGGGAAACTTTCTTCTTCGTATCAACATTTTCACGAGTAACGTTAGTTCTTTTGTACAGTTTTGTATTTGTACATTACTTCCACCAATTAATAATTAAAGACTGTCCTTGTGTGCTCTTTATTCAAAGAAAAAAATATTCACAATGTATGTCAGACATCCTTTTAACAGTTTACTCCATCTTGCATGCACGGTCTCTTTAATTATGAAATATTTCTGCATATTCAGTTGTTGGCCGTTATCATTCTATTTTTCATTCTTCTTCCTAAAATTTCCCCTACCGCCAGTCACCTTCGACTTTGTTTGGTTGTCATCCCAGTCCTTCAAATGAATCTTTTAGCAGGCCCACTGTTAATGCCTTTTCATTATTTGACTACCTTGGCACCATTTCAGCAGCTTTAGAGCTGCTCAAAGAGCCTTTTGAAAATTTGCAAGAAGATCCAGCTTTTATAAACTGCCTGCACCTCTGTGACCAGCTTAATCAATAACCAAATTGAATGCAGACTACCCTGGACTTGCCTTATGGCCAGTGTTTCTGAACTTCATTCAAGTATTTGATTAGCTCGAAATTGATTTTGTCACTTTGGCAACACTTTCACAGACATATTCTGTAGGATTGTAACAATATATATTTTCAGAACAGTATCAATATGCAAATGTAAGGATTTGAAATGAACACTTATGAAACCTTGAAGGAACTGGTAGTTCGATAGTCGTCAGTTAACTGGGAGAGTAGATGTACGCCACTATGCATTACACGACATAAGACAAGTCTAAATTTATGTTTCCCCTGTACGAAATAAAATATCTCATAGCAGACATGAAAATCATCCTCTTTCAATATTTGCCTTGCTCTCTTTGAAGATTGTTAATTCTTCTGTATTATCATGTCTTCGTACATCAAAGTGAACCTAATCAGTGCATAGTTTTAGCCTAAAGAGAATTAAAGACCTAAATCCGATTCAGGCGTATTGATTAAAAGAACAATTATTTCTTTGAGATCCAAGATTCTCATTTTTGTATCCTACGGGGACAGTACCGAAACGTACACCGAATAGTAATTCTGTATGAATGTTATTCTGATGTACTATCAACTCAAAGTGCAGCATATTAGATAAAATCAGAGGTAAAGTTACCATTTGAATAAATATTGGACGCCTTGGGCATTTCTTCCTTTCCATTACCCTGCTTTCAGTGAAAATATGCACTATTGATTTCCCGAATCTCTAAACCCAAATGAACCAAAATTGCCTATTTGCTTTGCTTCTCAGACATCCCCAAAGATAACAAGATCAAGATTTTCTTTGCATTAATTTACAGCAAGGAGTGTAACTTTCCATAGATTCAGAAAGACCCACATTTTAAATTAAGGTGTTGTTGTTCTACACAATAACCGAAAAACATGTTGAATAAATGCAAATATATTTAAGCCGGTTTCGAGTGACGAATTCAGATCTGGGAGACTGTAAAATGTATCTCGGGAACAGAACCCCCACCCACCCCCCACCCCCGCCATGTGTCGGACAAAAGGAAAAAATAACGGACAATACGGGACCGGCTTTGCGATGTGTCATCGTCTCGTTAAATAGTTGTCTGTTGACCAAAGGCCCCATTTTTGTGAAGAAGCTGCATCAGCTGGGTTTTAAACCAGGACGGTAACAACTATTTGCTTTCACCATGTTATGCTGTTAAATATTTTAATATTGTCTGTGATGAAAAAAATTTTAGTAGTTTGGACCTGAAAATGTTCCATTTTACCAAAGTAAGAAACTTCAGATTGGGAAAGTCCCATGTTTCAAGTACGCAAGCAATTAATGTTCCTCAGATACATGTAATTGATTTACTTTCCAAAGATTTTAAAAGTATGTACCAAAACAGTTAACATGTATCTTTAAAGGAAATATTCAAAGCCTTACGAAAGTGCAATTCTTCAATAAAGAAAGCTTCCTTAACTGTAATTGACAGCTTTGTCACTTAGCCAGCCCCGATAAAAGACTCCTTTGGCTTTCTTCCCACCTATCTTGATAGAAAGTCATCTATCATCGAAGAGCACTTTATCTGTGTCCCTTCTTTCTTCTTGACAGCATTAAAAGTCTGGCATAAGAACAGCTTTGAGTACATGTATATCTACGAAGAAAGGTGTAGCTATGGGATTTTTATGAGTGTAGTCAGTAGAAAGGTACTGTTAATAATAATCTGGTATAAAAAGAAATGCGTTGATAATATTTATCCATTGTACTTCACATTGGGGATTTTTCGTGATAGCATGCCAAACCGGTGGGCTTTGGTTTCGTTGGCGGACGTCAGTTCGTGCGTGCAGTCCCGACGAGTTGTAAATATATTCATTTTGTATCCGTAAGTTTTCGTGTGAAAAATGTATCGCGTGAATTTTCCCAACTGAATAATATATAATTTCTTAACTTAATGTTATAACCAAACACTATTATTATTGTACCCAGAGCGGATCTAAATGTATCCAGATTATTTCTTTTGAAAGAAAACGCGGTTAATCTGCCAACATCCACAGAAAACCGTTTTTGTGTCCCCCACAAAGCATAAAAAAGTTCTCTGAAAGTGTAAAATTCGAGGATAAATATGTGGGATAATCGTCACTTACAGCACAATTAGGTACTCATCACAAATCGGTCTCCTTTCACAAGCTTCATATTTCACAACAAGTCCTGCATGTAGTTGAATAAAACGTTGATAATCTTGTTGATTATGTTTATTTTCTAAAGATGTAACAAGCAGAAAAAATGATTTTATGGACTACAATTGACAGCACCAATACGAAACGTCTAAATGAGAGTTTTGGAAACATGTGCGATGAACAACCAACGCAGAAACTTTTGTGAGCGACATGTTCCCGACGTTTTTTCTCTCTACAAAAATTTTAGATTTATCCTGCGGCTTCTTTCAAATCAGCAAACTCTAGCTCAGACAATTTGAAGTCATATACCTATAAAACCACAGGAAAAGCGTTATTGACAAATAAAAATGTATGTGCGGATATCAATTCGCAGAAAAGTTAGGACAAGCAATAATTTAGATTCGAATTAATTTAAGTTGCTTGGAATAAGTCCATTTTACCTGAAATGCTAAGTTTAACAAGGTACTATCTCGTAGTGATACCAACGCCCCCATGTTTCTCTCTAAACAATTCCGCACAACAATCTAGTGAAAATAATAATAGCAATTAAAGCTGAATTACAAATATAAAAACTCCAAAAATCAATATATGACACCAGACATGGTTGCGTTAAAACAAAGTCTTCATTGCATGTTTACTTCATCTTTATTCAACCGAGAAGTTCATTTTGAGACAATAGAATTGAAATTAATTTATGATTTTAGATGGAAATGAATTCACTACAAACCTGCTCTTTTGACTTCTTATTTTTGATGGATGCCTTCTTCAGAGATATTAGGTATTGATGATTATTCGATAACATATTCCTGTGAAATTACGAAAATAAATTCAAGTTGACTCTCGACACGCTAATGTGAGTTGTCATTTACACTAAGACAACTTTACTGGTATTTTGAACAGCTACTAACTTCAAGTAAAATTTTTATTTTGCCATTAGTCCTGTTCGTATGCGTGTCTATGTGTCTCTTTGTTTGGAAATATACAACCATGTCTAAATTATTTTATGAATTTAACGCTTTGAGAGAGAAATACAAACCCTGAAGTAAGTCCCGCTTCGCTTATTTGACAAAGTAGTTGAAGCTGTCGGTATTTGCAATATGTTTGAAGTCTTGTCAAGTTTCCCATTTGCACTGACTTCATATAATTGACCTAAAATGCCAATATAAAAATCAGTACACAGAAATGGTATTAGCACCTCATAGAAGCTCCCTTAAAAACCTTTTGTACACAATTATTATTTCAGTATGATGTGACGCTTCCATACGCCGGGCATCCATGTCCGACATACATTTTAATTAATAACAATTCAGATCCTGAGATTAATCAAAAGTTTAGCTCCCCGCAACAATTGAATTGAATGAGCTCAGCATGAATTTCAATTGTTGCGACGCTCTAACTTTTACTAGTAATTTCATGATCTCAGATTTTTTCGACATTTATCTTCCTTTTATTCTCCATATTTTGTCCTCAATTTTAAAGTAAAATTGAAAATAGGTTGCATCTAATTTATTTAAAAATAGCATATTTTCTGGCTGTATTTTCATGTAATTGCAAACCAAGAGACAGTCATTTTTCAGTGTAATATCTTCTATTCAGTAGACCAGTAAAATTCAAACACTTATTTCACATTCAATTTCGAACAAAATGAGCACTAATGAAAACCAAAATTAATGGATGGGAATATTCTGTTTGATTATGTTTAGTATAATTCTACAGTAAACTCTTTATTTTATACGACTCAAAAACATGCAGCAAGACGGCAGATTCTACTGCATTGTTGATATTCTGATGTTAACAACAGATATGAAATTAAAGACAGGGGAAATGACCTGCAATTTATAATTATTGCATTCAAACCATGCATTGCTATTTTTAGTGGAAGAAGCTCTGGCTGACAGCATTTACCAGTACACGGAATTCGTATCAGTTTGGGAACAATGGCGCATCTAAAGCGCAGTGTGAAATTCTTATGTCCTCTCTTTTATTCTAGACGTTTCGAAACTGATACATTAGAGGCCTAGAAGCCACAGAGACTACACGCACTAAGCAGAGAGTAGCTAGCCCAACAGCCAGTAACCGCAACCCGGCTTAGCTACTTACCACACCGTGTACTGGACAGGATGTACTATTTTGATAAATGGCTTCATGTAATAATAGCCACAGCATATCAATTTGAAAGAGGCAAAACATCCTTTGTACAAGTTAAGCGGCAAACCGATTTGACTTCCATCTTCCATCAGTACACGGAATTTGTATCAGTTTCGAAACGTCTAGAACAAAAGAGTACTGCTTTTTAAAACATGATTCCACTATTTAATCAATGGATTTCAGTGGAAACATCTGCCTAGAATTACGCATGAATTTTGTTTGAATAGGTTTGTTACAGTTTTTAAACGTAAAATTCCTACCTGGAGGACTTGAGGCGCACTTGACTGACACCGGCACAATATACTGTCTAGCTTTTGAACATCTGTACAACACAATCCCGTAGCTCGGACTGAACCTTCTTCTACGACAGCGTCTAAAGACTGAAAAATCAGAATGGGCAGACCTCTATGACTAGAAATGTGCAACTAATCTTAACATTCAAGCTTGACCTAGACATCATTGGTAAGATCCCGTAAGCCAAAAAATTTATTTATTTATCAACATGGACAATTTGACCTCTACAACTACAAGCGTGTAAAAATAGAAGTACGTATACAAGAATGTCTTTCATTTACAGGCTGGCCGCTTGACCTTTGTATGACCTTAACCTATTTTCTGACTTTGGCCTCACATAGATCTTCAGAAAAATCACAACAGAGAAAGGAAACTGGCATATAAAATTCTACAAATTTAACCTGCTGATCTTGACATTCAAGCTTGACCTTGACATCATTGATAAGAATCCGTAAGCCAAAAATGAATGTAAACTTTTGATTTATTGAAATGTTACACACAGATAGACACACAAACAGGACTGAAACATTGCCTTCTCGCTTACGCAAACGGTACAGATGAAAAAGACTTTTAGAGATGAGATAATGAAGATTTTATTTTTAAAGTTTTAAGGTATTTTAAAGTTTCTCACCTTTGCTATTCGGTCAATGGCTTCTTCTTCTCTCATCTTCAAAACTGGCGATTTTGGTGATTCTTTTAACTGAAATCAGATACATTTATGTTTTAATAGTCAGCCGTTCAGACATGAGTGTGATTTGGACCACAGACACTGAAAAGTGTGCTGTGTCTCGTTTGCATGAGACAACAGAATTTCTCTTTGAACCTGTTGCCCCGCATCTTGAATTTCTATTGTTTAAAACACGGAAGAGACGCAATTCATGTGTCGATGCTCAATTGTGTTACATACCAGCCAATAAACTCTTACATTCACCATTGGAGATTGCAGGAAAGCGTCGATGTTTGAAAGGACTCCCCTTGCAACTGATTTAATTTTCTCCTCTGATTCCAAAGAGTTCAAAATATAAGGCAAGTGTACCCTATAAAGAGGGTGGGAATAAAACTGAGAAAAATCCTACCAACTTCGGAACGATAGAATTTCACGTTGTGCTTTTATGTGCATTTATAACACAGCGTGAAATAGATTATTCTCAAACGTTTCCAGATCGACAGAAATTTCAGTAACTGAATAATTGTGTAACAAGAACGCCTTCCAAACCAAGGCCAAACCGCCCGCTTCGCAAATAGTCATTAAAACACAAATAGTAATTAAAATGCAAATAGTTATTAAAACATGAAAAAATTACAAAAATCTAGAAATTTGACCTTCAAATGACCTTGACCT
>JBCAUI010519101.1:0-12011 GCA_038406195.1 Haplosyllis anthogorgicola | reverse complement strand
GGGCTCCCCAATTTTTACCCGATTTTAGCGCAAAAATCCCCAAAAACTGCATGAAAGGGAAGAAATTTGGTCCCGTAGGGGGGGGGGCCTCCCGCCCCCCCCTAGATCCGCCAATGGAATTAACAGCAAACGTACCGTCCAATTACCTAGGACGTCCGTGTTGATTTCGCATTCAGTATTTTATTGGCTTATCCTACAGTTACTTGTACTTATACTACAGTTGTTTATACTGTACTTATACTATATTTTATTGGCTTATACTGTACACTGTATTATAACAGTATGCGATACTGTCCTAAATTTATACCAACTCTAGAGGACGGAGAAAAACGTGCAATTTAAAAACTTAACACTCTTATATCACGGATGAAACGGACCATTTCTTCAAACATCTCTTCTCTGTATCTTAACCGTCTTGTACAAATCAGGTTCAAAGAGCTTCTCCAGGGACTGATCCTCTTTATTTTGCAAAAGGAAATCTTTGAATTATAGGGAGAAAGACTGTATATATGTATTTACGACATCCAGGTGAAACACATCAAACGAGATACCTGACCAGCAAAGTACGTGAAAAAAGATCAGTTACATTTAAATGTATGGAGTCTCGTTTGTAGTTAAGGCACAAGTAGAAATATGTCTCTGGTCACTTAAAAAGAGTCGGCTCTTTGAAGTGGAGTTCACCTTTACTATGACTGTCAGAAAGACGAGACGGGACATTGAGATAGTGTTCAATCATTATGTCCTTCCAGCTGATATCAAAGTTACCGCTCACACTTCTTACCTATACCTTAACACCTCCTAATGCTACACTCTTTATCTATTTACCTTTATTGGTTCAACTTCAAAGGCAAGCCGACACTCTCAGCAACTCTCAGGTTGCCTGGACCAATGCGCAAAATCAACATTCACTAATTTATCACAAAAGCAAAAAAGGTTAAAACACTGTTTAGTCTTTGCAATGCCAACGTGTTATTAGTGTGATGAAACTGTACAAATAACAGGTGTTCGTCACTAGATTACGGTCAATGGACACTTGTATCTTTTTTATCAAACATCTTAATCAATTAGTGCTTTTTTGACATTAGAAAATCAATCAATGAAACCAAACTCTGATCAAGTTGCACGTGTGTTTAGGTAGAAATTTTTGCCCGGAAGAGCAATCTCCATGTAGTTATCTTTTTGGGGAAAACGTATTGCGTAAAAATAACTTCTTTGAAGAGAGCACGTAGTGCTTGTTTCCAAGGAAACTTTTCCAAATATAGTTATGAATCTGTAGGAGGTACTTTATTACCGCTGTCCAGAATTTAAAAGCTATCTTATACTTTCACACTCAAAATGTATGCGGTTGTAGACAAAGGGTATTAATGCGATTCCTGCGTTTTGAGGAAACGCATTTCTTAATGATTCACTTAGAGAAACTCCCACGCACACAGTCTCTTGTAGATTCCTAATGTGTTTATTGTAATGTGTCAAAAACTAACAAACACAACCAAAGTTTCCTGAACGTCAATCTTAGTTTGTCCATTAGAAGAACCAGAAGTAAAATCATTCGTATCTTTGGATCGAGTTAATGAACGAGGTATCCAGATAGGAGCACTGACCCTCATGCCTCCCACCTACCCCGACTGTTGCCTAGAATTGTCCTGGTCAACTTTTTCCTAACTTTTGACACTGAGTCCAAATCTGCTGAAAATGCATTTTCCCCAGTCCGGAGTGGGGGGTGGGGGAGGGAGGGTGGGGTCCTGGTCAACTTTTTGCAATGGCGGCCGAGAACACAAATGTAGATTTCGTCCAATACATAGACCCTCCTGCTGAGGCATGAGGATAAAAATCCGTGGTTGCCTCCAAATTGGTTGCCAGCGAAAAGTCGTATGGTCTGGAGATATGAGTCAGAGGTGAAGCTTGTTTTCCGCAAGTTGTTTTCTATTCGATAATTAAATAAATTAAAAGCAAATTATACTTCTATCAAACATAAATTGCTCTGCAGGATCACCTCTGGGAAATTTCAGATGACCGTTGAGGACCGAAATTTCGGTTTGGCGAGTGATTCATTCGAAACTTACGTATCTAATACGAATTCATCTGTAACCCAAAATATCCCTCAAGCGGATCATGCTATTGAAAGTTTTCAGAAGCATAGTGGTGATCTTCGAGATTTAGAGGTTTAATTGAGCATCTGTGTGAGGTTTTTCCCCAACCGTCCTGTGACCACTGGTACTGCTATTTTTTTTAAAGATCGAGCGTGTTTTTGTTTCTTCCCTCAGACAGCCACCTTTTTCACTTACAGACTCTCTTTTAAAATGTTGGTGTTAAACAGAATCAGATTTGATTTTACATTGATGAACTATCGCGTGTACTTTCAGTGAGTGGGGAGGAGAACCACGAGATTCACCCAGCGGCGTTGAAGCTGGCGATGCGGTATCATCTACAGAAGCTGTGCGGAGAGCTACATTGTGCCGACTCACTGGTTCTGTACCTCAACTCTCCCACCAAATCCGACGGCTCAATGTTACTCTGGGACGTCGATCAGGATGGGGAGGTAACGCATTGTTATCCAGTTGCTGACAGTTATGCCATATTAAATTTGCATCGCTTGCGCGACTGCGCTAGTTGAACTTATTTGGCCCTGTAGGATTTCTCGTAAGTCGGTGATCACAGATTTGCGTACAATTAAACTTACTCTAACTCTTACACAATAGCGGTGAGGCTTCAAGCCCTGATTGAAGGGTGTTAGGCAACAATAAATTTGTGTCAGTGCCTGCATATGTGTTGAGTGCCAAGTCACAAAGCTACCTCTCTTGATTTGTGAAGGTCATTAGGTCTGAACCGAGGTCAATAATAAACTAAATAAACTAACTAAATGCTAAAGTGTATCTAGTAAATCTTGCAATATTCAGTTAACTATTATCTACATAATTTTCATCGTCAAAGAGAAATGTTCATTGTCCGTCAAAATTTCGTCGCAAATTGAAGTGTCACATTTCTCGTCAAAATTTGAACGTTCCTTGCGCCATCCCTGGAAACACCAAATGTCTTAATCAGAAGAATATCAAGAATTCTTTAAAAATATTTTGAATTTATATTTAATATTCTATAAAATACATAATTGACACAATTGATGCAGAGTTCTCGGATCCTCAAAGCGACAAATGTAATACACGCGTAATAAGACAAACCATTATTTCAGGCAAGCGAGAAGGAACGTTACAGTATTGAAGAGCTGCTGTCCGATCTCTCCGACTGTCAGGCCCGTCAAGTCTACGTCATCGTGGACCAGAGCTACTCAGGGCTTATCGTGCGCGCCATCCGGCGCTCTAAACGCCATCACAACGTGGCGGTTTTCGCGAGTAGCAAGGACCACGAGTATTCGTTTGGCAACGAGTTCACCCCGCTGTGGACATCGTATAACCACACATACCGGTGCATTCAAGATGTGCATAAGGTAGGATACCTTGTTCTTTTTTGTAGGATGATATGTCTAAACCAAATTCTATGTTGAAACAGTTGTCCCCCATGAAGAAGTCCAAAGGTTTCATCACATTTACTCACTAACCCAAACTATTCTTGTTCCCCATGAAGAAGTTGTTCACTGTTCTCCAAAAGAACCTGTCAATTCATCAATGAGAAACAGCTGGAAACGAATAGTGCACTTTTGGCCTTTTACTCCCTGACGATATAGCAAACGTTAAATGAACGGCTGTCGATTAATTTGTTATTGCAGCTCTGTACACAGTAAAATGGGCGTACTACATTGGGCGAACTACTGTCTTCTACGCACTAATTTTCAATCACCAAAAGGACTTTTACTTTGAATTTTATACTTCATTGGGCGAACCTACCGTTATCCATGCACATTTTTTTCTGAAAAATGGAAAGTTCGCCCAATGCAGATTTTACTGTAAATAACGCACTGTTCTCAGTCGCCATCGCATGACCGAACCCTGTCATTTCCATGTATTGCCATTAGATTTTAAAGGGGTATATGGCAATATATGTCGATGGGTGATAATGTTTTTAAATTATTCAGCATGATCTGAACAATACCGTCATTGACGGCAGGAAATAAGTTTATATCACAAGAACCAAAACTTCGATCTGTTGTTCTCTAACCCAACTTTTGTTAACTTTCATTAATTACATTATCACATGCAAGTCCGTCATTAAACTGTACGGACTACTTACGTGAATACTGAGAATACTATGTAAATCCTCACATCTAAATTCGTAGCAAGTTTTACACAAATTACGATTAATTTGTGAGAACAGTTCGGAAATAAACTTTTCGGATTCTCAATGTGACAAGATGCGCAGACCGTTACTAGCCGGCCTATATCTGTCTAATGTCTTTAACAGGAGGTGAAAAAGAGGATGCATTACTCCACGCCAGACATTGAAGTCGGAAAGGACGTAAGTCGCGCCACGATATTTGGCGCACCTTGTGACGTCACACCGCCCTTCACGCGTAAGGAACTGCGTCAGAATTACCTCGGTTGCCAAAATCTTCCAACTGCACTGTGGGTGGCTAAGTGGATTAGTGCAACCCAGCAAAGTGCAGTTCTAAAAGATATGGAAAACAGACCATATTTTGAACCTGAACCTACCGAAGAACCACGTACGTTATTTCGACACCACAGAGGATTATGACATAAGTTGAACAAATACATTTCGCGATAAGCTCGATTAGAAGGTAGATAGCTAGATTGGGATTGATTTCAATTACTTTTCCATTTTCCACTTGTTGCTCTGTAATGGAAAATAGCTTCAGATGAAAGTGTTCATTTCGAGAAATGCGTGTAGAGCTTTCAATTACATTCCAATTGCCTAAATGGATGGCAAAAAATCCAAACAATTCTATGCTTTGCATTTTTGAGCCCTAGACTTTTAAGATACATGTGGACTTATTCAAAGATTCATATTCAGGCTAGCTGTACAGTGTCTCGAATTTTATCAACCAGTCGAATAGCTATCTACCTTGAAATCAATTGCTTGAAATGTAAAAATACATTTGTTAATAAGTCTAGACATGGTGATAAACCTTCCTCTGCTATATACTGCTTACACTTCTAGACCCAGATATTCGTTTGGAATCATTCAACATTATGAATACCTCTGCTGTAGTGTTTCTAATGGAAATTGCTGTAAAGAAGAAGTAGTCTTCTTTCATTGAAACTATTGCGTGGGATTTCGTCCTCAATGCTATGATAATCAGTGGCATGTTGCTGCAATGGCAAACCACTTTTAACGGTGCCATGTTAATTGTGAAAGTTTGACAGCAGCGAGTAGAGCCCCGTGTGGAATTCAGATGTTATTGACAATGTTGGATGAGTCCTGCAAGTAATAACTGTGAGTGCAATTTATTTTGAATCTCATAAAGGTGACCTCACCAATAATGTACACCAATAGTTTATATACTCCAAATGTGTCCTGGGCCTTCTTTTATTTCAAACTAACAGGCCATGAAACAGAGTGTGAAATACCCAAATGAATCACTAATTATTTTTCTATCAATAAGTAAATAAAACTGGAAACACATCCTCCTTCTTATTGTAAATGGTCGTGCCAAAGAGCCCTTTTAGTTGTCCCATGGTAGTAATCCGAGTGACAACAATGATTTGACCTGAATTATGATCTACAACATTATGATCTGTGCATCTGCGCGTGGGGATACTTGGAAGCATGTAAATGAACGTAAATCCCGACACAATTAATCCACATTACATGTTTATTACAACCCTTTGTTTCTGTTCTATATATACATAAAAAACATCTCATGCTGGAGTATGTATTGATGGACGGAAATAAATGTACAACAAGCTTCAGTATGCATTTTAATTACGAAGACTTCCCACGAAACATGCATATTTTACCGGTGTTACTTAATTCTCAGAAAAATGTACAAAATGTACAGTGCTTCCATACTTTTGACATCCATTGACCTATCAAGCTGAGTTAAACTGAAGGCTATAAATGTATATTTATGTGGCATTGTTGAATAAAGCATAATAATGATATTGAGTTGTAGCCAAAGTACGTCATTTTCTTAATAAATATGCTGTATTGTTATTAAAGCTTAATTTGTGCAACGTTAGCTAGAGTTAGTCACTACAGTATGTTAACGAATCAAAAGCTTCATGTATTCATGCATAAGATGATATTTGTCACTTGTTATTTTAACTGCTATCATTATTGGAGATGACTGATTATGTACTTATGTAAAGTCTACATTTATTCTGCTGTGCATTTTCTTAAATTTTGTTGATAATGTAATTCAATGGTGCTATGATGCGAAAGAGTATACACAATTGTGCATAAAGTGTAAAAAATGTACATATATATTGTACAAATGTTTACCACAATGCGTTGTTTTCTCTTTAATGGAGTATAAATAAATCATGAGTAGCATTTACTATATATATAAGCCAAATAAAGTACGTCTGTAAACGTCGTCTTATTTATTTCGTATAAATTCAACATTTAACTGTTTTCGTTACATTTGGAAACGGCAGCCAAAACGAAATTTGGAGTATCCTTTGCGAAGCCTTTCGTCCAGTATTCGCACGAGAGATGACCTTATGGCCACGTCTACCGAATTAAATCACTTCCAGATATATTACGCCATCATTGCTCTTTCCTGCACACTCCCCTCCCCAGTGCTGCAGATGTATTACCAATCCTTGTTTTCCGTTTCTGCTACCCCACCCTTGCCTCCTGAACCCCAACCCATAACGAATGAGTTAGACCGACGTTGTATCAGGCACGTTGCAAATTGAACAGTTGGCCCTTAAGCAATGAAAGGTTTATCTTTTGTATACTTTATGAAGTGTGGAGACACTAAAGCTGCCTTATAAGGAAAGTGAGGTGGTATAGTGTATCTGCATGGTGTGAAGCTGGGTCATACTAAGGAATGTTGGATTGTTGCCGGCCATAGTAGCCACGAAGGCTGCTAAAACAAAGTCCTAAATCCAGCTCATTACTTATATGTCAGAAGTTCAAAGCAGCAGCTGGCCCCTACCTGAGACTCGGCGGCACCTTCACAACCGTTCTGTGTCGTGTTCTACGGCATTCTACCTCTCATTTGCACTTGCTGCTTCCTCCCAATTACTGATATGAAGCTTCTATGTAATGATCCATCAACACACAAAGTTTTTAAAAGTTTGCAAAGTTGAAGGACGCAATCTGATTTAAATCTACAAAATTCATTGTATACTTTCCTGTTCAGGTTTTTTTTTATAACGCAACAGCTTCCATTCTCCCACGTAACGAACGAGAAACAATGGCACGATATTAATGCTTGGGTCATAAAATTTCTAAATATACATTTGATCTATTTCTGTCACAATCAATATTGCCATCCTACAAAATAGAACATGCCAGAAATGATTATACCTAAGACGCAACTTCAAGTATGCATCTATGGGATTTGAAATGGTTTCTATGATTATGGGGTCTAAGGCACATTAAGGAAGCATTGCCGATACTCGACCGACAAAGAATGCTTTTCAGTTGAGGCTCAGTTGAGGTTTACACACAATGATTAAACCATTAAAAATGCTCGACAAATATATATCACACTTCTACCACTATAATAGCAAAGGATAAACCGTTTCTTGTGACCTTGAACTTCACTCAGTGACTTTATGTCTCAACCTTGAGCTGAATTCGATGCCGTTCGACAGAGCGCATTTGCCTTCCTACCTTTACCTTCCTACATTTTTTACCTTCCTACGTTTACCGAAACAAGACTGCGTAAATGCTCATAAATCAAGAAGCCCTTATTATTGATTGGGACACACAATATAAGATGTTGGATGTCATTATGTAGTGGAAACTCAGTGTAAATGCTTTACCTACCAAATCAATTTAAATTCGTCTTTTTTAAAATTTTGCATAAGGTCACATTGACTTTACGCATAGACGTATCAATTTAGTAACTTTTTTTCGTTTTTACGTTGTCTCGGAGCTGCCAGTCTGTAACGAGGTATCGACAAATTCATAATGGATATATCAGTAATAAAGCTGTAGATCATCAACTGGCAGAATACAGCATGTGTCATATTAAGCACATACACAGCCAGAATGTTTCCTGGGCCTTGGTAAAACGTAAAAGAAAATTTTGCGTGGAAAGTTGCGGATACCTTGTTTCATTTGTTTACGTTTCTTGCTGCTTTAAAACTTAAGGTTCCGTCATCTCGACAAACATAAAGAAAGAAATTACGTTTGACTTCTCCAAATATTATTCAAATGTAATATGCAAATTTAGTGCAATTCTTTTCTAGGTAGTCACTATCTCTTCATTAAAGGTAAATCCCAAAAAAGTGAAAAGGGACTGGTCTTGAGACTGTCAGACTGTCTGTCACAGGCGTGGTTGCACCTGGAGACCCTATTAGGAAGCATTGCTAGTTGATTCACATTAATGTATAAGTAATGAAAACGTTATAAACATCCGGCTTCGTAGCTATTACTCATTTCATTGGCGATATTACCTTAATCAGTAACTAAGCCTGTTTACTGCTGCGAAAATGAGACACGGAAAAACACGGAAAACAAAATGGAACTGATACATAAATATGTATCGTTGAACATTACGAGAAAATAACATTAACTCCTGGGTGAGTCATTTGTTTACATTGGAACTGCTTCCTCGACAAAATTGCTGGCAATGAGGAAGCCTATAGATTGACGGGTCCGTAATTACGCAATTATAGTATAGACCATCTACAAATGCCTCGTCAAGGAACTTTCTTTTGTAAAAAATAAAATAATATTTTTAGCCCACAAACGACCTTTTATGGTAAAAAACAAGAAACGTTTCATGGAATAACAATTTTAATTCATGAGTGCGCACAGCAGCTTCAGACTTAATTACTTTTCCACTGGATAGGGGCCATTCTGTTGTTGGTTACATAAGATTTACTGCTACTGCTCAGGGTTCGAATTGAGATTTCAAAATTAATTGCTCAGCTCAGCCGACTCATTGTGTCTGAAAAGTTACTATCCTGGAAAATATTCTGCTGACCCGCCGCCTGTGGGAAGCTACGCTCACGTTAAGACATTTCCTCGCGTTCTCCCTTTGTCCATATTTTTCCTCTGTGTTTTTCACTATTTTGATTTGTAAATGCCATCATTTCCTCTCATTTATGGAAAATAAAAAGTTTTATAGGAAGCTGGAATAAATTTTAAACAGTGAATGATTGAATATGGAAATTTAGGAAGGTATGTTGTGTGAAGTTGTCCTACCGTATTACAGTACGGGGAGTCCGCATTGAAAGTAAGACAACTAAGCAGATTCAACTGACAAAATACTTTATTGAATCGTACAAACTACAAACAGCACACCAGTGCGTTACTAGAGTCAAGTCAAACCAAACACAAAATTCGTCTTATTCTAAATTACAGTCCTTTAAATACATAACTTCATCTACATGCTCTAGTGCGAGTCGCTAGGCGGTTGGTTAGTACAATCGTCACGGTAAAGATTACATGCTACGTGCACTGCTATAATTGGTGTATTACATCCATAAAATTTGAGGGGGCGGACACCGGTTGCGTGCGCCAGTTAGTGATTTACTACATGTCTCTTTCGAGAGAGTGTATCAACTTAGGTTACGACAATTCTCTCCCTCTCTCAAGTCTTTATGACTTCATAATAGAATACAGACAATTCATAAGAACAATAGTTCGGAACATAATACAGATAGTTCTTTTAAAGCGGTGGATTCAAACTTGTATGACACAGCACCACAGGGTCCAGCAGTTAACTAGTACTTAAACTCTAGGAGCGGGAAGAGGCCTTGGCGGGAAAGACTCCATCTAGAGTGGTGCTATCTTCAGTCTTTTGTGGGCGAATCAACCGGCAGAGCGCGTCCACGTCAGCCCGCGACGCGAATTCTGATTGGTGGAAAAATCAGTTCGTGGTTAGGTCTTGTGCCGGTAAGGACGTATTTTCCATTTGTAACTGTTTTACCACCTTTTACGTGTTCATATCTGTCACTTTACAGCAGCTAGTGTAATATTTGTGGATCATACTGCCTGGTAGCATAATAATGAATCAACACCTGGCCGAGTGAGGATATTTAGCAAAAATAATCTTGGCGCAGAGCTGCAAAGCGTGTCCTGCCGCCATCTTGTAATTTCTGCTGCACCTGCTGTTTTTTTTTCTCTCTCTCTTTTTTTTGTTTCCCATTTGTTTTTGCTATTTCGCCCGCCATAAGTTATTTGTTTTGCTCTTCAGTTAGTAGCGAACTTTGAAGGAGCAGCCTCCTAGAGAAAGACAGATGACAAAGAAAGGCGCTCAGAGAGAGAAGAGAGTAGCGTGGAGAGTGGAGGGAGCAGCAGGGAAAAGGAGTGTGGGACATGGAGGTTTAGGATGGCCAGGGTTGGTGGTGGGCTACAGGGATCAGGAAGGTCCAATCAGGGTAGGTGTCTCGTATCTATAATTTTATTTTGTTGTACATGTCACGCTGTCATGTTGATCTGTGCCTTGTGTGAACCATGTCTCAGTCATTTCTGCTTGTGTCTGAAATAGCGGTTGCGTACTGAAGTTTTGCTTAATTCATGCTCATTGTTCGGATGAAGGGTCACCACGTCATCAAAGTGTGTAGAGCATAGCACGTACTCCAATGGGTAATGTTCTTCCATGGTTGACTGCTCCGATGCCCAGGATGTATTGTTCTCCGGATTGGGAGGCGTCAACCTCTTGTGAGCCGGGTTCAAATCCTGGTTCCTCCATTGTGGACCATCTGTCTTCAGTGCCATCGCCATTTCTGAAATGTAACTGAATGCATGCATTTTACATACGTCCCCTTTGGTTGTTTATTTTATTTATTTTTATTTGTATTTTATACAGATGTCTCCGAGTGCTATTGTATCTTTATTTACCAGGAGAGTGGGGGAAAACAATCTTTCATCATACTAATACATGTATACAACATTGTGTGGATTTCCCCCTTTTTTTGTTTGTTTGTTTGGGGTTTTTTTGCAAGGATATGCCCAATATCGAAATCATGACGCTACAGCTTATTAATACGTATCACAATCAGGAGTACACATAACGTCACTGGTTGTGAGCCATGCCTGCATTGTCGTTTGTGTTATTATTTATTTATTTATTTATATTTTTTTTGAGGTACAGCAGCCAATGTAGATATTTGGGCCACTTAGTGCTTCATAGCACAACTTGCTGTCGCCGCCTGGACTTATGTTTCCTGTCAAATTTGGAGAAGTCCAAACCTGCATTTTCCAAATATATCTTTACACTCTCAGGTGTAGCTGGGACTACGTCTTCAGGCCTTGGAGGTAGGGATCCTCTGGTCGAGCCCTTTCCTGCTGCTAATATGGTTTCAGTCACGTTGTTTTTGTATTGATTGTATTGCACCATTGACTGAATAGCAGTTTTGGATGGTTGCACAGTATTATGTCGTGTATTACAGGATGTCAGATCTTGCAACTCAATTTCCTGGCCGTTCGACTGCTGTTTTATTTTAGGGCATTGATGGTGGGGGCCTGCAATTGTTTTCCCTTAAAGTGTTTTCCTACATTGCAGCGATTGGTTTTACGGAGATACACAGCTAACGCAATGATTATCAAAGTTATAATGGTAGCTATGATGGTTAGTACTATTTTTAACCAGTCTGGTACTAGATATGGATAACTGTTATTAATACGAGCTATCTGGCCTTTTAGCTCCATTAAAGTTGTCACTGGTATCTCTGGTAAATCTTCAGCTAGTTGGTCTAGTTCAGCATCGGTTAGCTTATGCAAATCTAACTGATTTAACACTTTAAAATCAGTGATGTTTTCATAATGTAAATGAAATGCCGAAGGAAGGGGACCCAAAGTTTTGGATTCAGTTTCACGAGTGATAGTGTTACGAGCAGGAATCAGCATGGTGGGGGTGAATCCTTCACATGATTGTTCAAGACTAATGACATCTAAAGGATGCTTTAACTTAATGTAAGTGCTTGTCGTAAGGCAGGTTATTTGTAACTTGGTGGGTTTCATAGTGGTAATGG
>JBCAUI010519090.1:0-12013 GCA_038406195.1 Haplosyllis anthogorgicola | reverse complement strand
CAGCTCATTAACATAATTTATGTCTGGCACTGAGGAGGCCACCTCACTGGCTGGCAGGTCATCCTGCAGACAGACCCCCCCCCCTGTCAGGTACGTGACACTTTTGCCTCTTAAATTTGTTAGTAGTATGATTTTCTGCACAATTATTTTTATAGATTGAAACACAAGACTGCAAAAGAAAAAAGCTATTGTACAACAGAATTCTGATCACAAGCCCTACGACTACTCCAAGCTATGTCATATTTATGAGGAAGATGAATTGACTAGCAAACCCCTGTTGTAGCCCTCTCAATCTTCTCCAAATAAGTATATACTGCCTGGCCGATGCACGCCTGCTTCAAGCAACTGATTTACACAACCACCCAATTGGACCAGCCATCAACTCCAGCAATACATCCATCGGCCCTCCAGGACTTGCAAAGGATCTACCGCGACAAGCAGACCCTCCTCCCGCCGACAGTAGCAGGTGCCTGTCGCAAAGGAACACACATGCACCCCTGTCTCTAAGCGATGGTACAAAAAGATTTACCTGGCCTACATACTCTCTATGTTGGAAACGTGAATTTCATGGCACAATTGGCGCCCATCTCAGGTAAGTGGGCGACAGCAAAATCATGCACTTAAGATTGGACTAGAACGGCAAAGAGAATCGTTAAATCTTTTTGTGTTTAAAACGGACTTGATCCAGTATAGCTAACCATTGTTAATGGAAAAGTGATGCATTATGTCAAGCCTTAAGGGATATAGATACTTGAAGATGTCTATTCTTAAATGTAAGTATAATTTGTCCTACTAAATGTTGTTTTAAAAGGTTAAATAAAAAAAATAAACATGTTTGTTACTTAAAAGGTACTTTTTCCCCAAAAGATATGTCTGTATACAAATAGTCCGTGCCTAACGTTTGAGTGATATGTATTTTCTCTTATTGAACAATCGATTAAAAAGGTCAGGATAATCTTCTACACTGCAGCGACCGGCTAGAATTCAAACAGTTCAAAAGAAACACAATAACACGCGGATTTGTCACACATTGAAGAACTTTAAAAAGCTCACACAAAGAGTTTAAATGGGGGAAACTTCACTTTTTGGGCTGTTCTCAATAACTGAAAAACGGGTACATGACTGGTGCAATCATTCAATGCCCATACATAGCTTTATTTCTCTTTACACACTCCTCCCCAGATATATCGATTTCGCTTCTATCGATATCCCTCTTATATCGATACTTTTTCTCCGCACCAAATTTCTTCCATTGACCCTAATGTTAATTGTTCCACTTATATCAATACTCTTTCCCATGCTTAAATCGATATTTTTTCCAAATTTTACTTTTTGATGGAATATGATTGGGGGTCATCTCTAGTGTCTACACCCATACTTACACTTCATCTGAGTCAAACATAAATTAGTTTAAAATCCATGTCAAAATATTAAAGTTGTTTAAAATTAAAGATGATGTAAAATTAAAAATAATTCATTTTAAAAGTTTTAAAGACAATTTTAATGGTTCAGTAGGTCACTTTAAACAAAACTTCTTTTACAAAATGGCAAGAAGCCACTTCACACAAGTAAAGGAATTTTCACAATGCACAAATATGACCATATTCACTTTCAAAAGGCTTTATTACCTTGGCTTATTTGAAAAAAAAAGCCAGACTCCATTTGTTTGAAGTGGCTCTTTGTAAATTGGCTTGTTTGAAGTGGCTTCTTGCCATTTTGTAAAAGAAGTTTTGTTTAAAGTGACCTACTGAACCATTAAAATTGTCTTTTAAAATGAATTATTTTTAATTTTACATTATTTTAAATTTTAAACAACTTAATATTTTGACACGGATTTTAAACTAATTTATGTTTGACTCAGATGAGGCATAAATATGGGCATAGACACTAGAGGTGACCCCTAATCATATTCCATCAAAAAGTAAATTTTGAAAAATATGTATATATTGATATTTTTCAATGTTTTCCCCGCTTATATCGATTCCACTTATATCGATATCCCGCTTATATTGATACAAAAGTTTGCTCCCAAAAATATCGATATATCCGGGGAAGGGTGTATGCAGTTATCTCCAATCGAACTATTGTGTTCAATCTAACTACATGTCTACGTTTCGGTCTAAAAATCATTATACTTGATCTATGATTTCAGTTTATGATTTGAAGAAATACATTGTCGTGTTCTGCGAACATAAAATAAAAGTGATTTTCTTATTTCGCGTTTCACCGCTGACTAACACTTGTGTACAATTATAATTGTGACTTAGGTCCTTAAATTGACCTATCTGCTTTGTCAATAAGAAACTGAGACAAACGTTATTATTTATATACACAGTTTATAATAACCTCGTCAGTAAGGGTCACCACTGAGCGAAGGTCTCATGAACCTATGTTTTTTAGCATTTGTTTGTAGCTTTATGACAATTACTCATGTGATTTGAAGATATCTCTACTTGTCTCAGTTACAAAGGGAAGACCTTCAGGGGCATGACAAACTACATTTTACCCCGATAAGTGCACATTAATTGGATGGGATCATTTTAATGCATGTGTAAACAGATATTATGAACACCAGTAAACGTTTGTGTACCTAGTCCATGACTAGTACCAAAATGGGACGTTTTTGTGGGTGCGTTGCTTTAGTAATAATAATGTAAAAAATTAGAACTTTTTGGGGATAAAAATGGCACTTTCAAGGTAAAAAATAAATAAGCCACATAATAAGCTGTGACGTCAATGTGCAGTTTTGAACAGGTTTTTAAACCCTAAATAAATAGTAGAAAACATAGCACCAGGATATCTAAATGGTGAATGTAATCACTATAAATATTAACGTCATGTATAGACAATAACACAAGGAAAAACGACGCATTTTAATTTGCGCAGTATTATATTAAATGCAATAAATCCCCATAAAATTACAACATTGTATACGACTTTAATTAGAGGCGAATGAACGGAAGAATCGAGAATCTCTGCGTGAATCTGTTGCGATTTCACATAAGATAGTCAATAAGTCACGGAGACGACAAAGAAATTGTACTTGTAATTGTGTAACGGAACTAAGGAGTCTATATTTTAAGCACGAGTCTTTTCTATGGAAAACACTTTTGACAAAGCAATTACATCTCGATGCGAGAGTAGGTGTACACATTTTAAAGAAAACTACTTTCTTTGAAAAAAAAGTTTTAAAAAACCAGCTATATTTCAGATGTTTTTCCCCACTAGTTCTCTTACAAACTCGCCATTAAATTATTTCAAAAAAGATCGAAATCCTTTGGACATCTCCCCATTTTTAACCTCGAGAACTATCCCATGGTACGGAGACTTGTTTTTAATGATGAATTGGTCAGAGATGAAATCTACGAACATTGCGAAAGGAGGACTGTGTAAATTAGAGAATTGTTCAAACTACATTTAATTTTGGGTAACAATGATTAATACAATCTCTTTCCTCGCAAGCCAATCTTCCACATAGCCAAATTTGTCGATACACAATGAACAATGCTCTCCTTTAGTGAGTTCAACGGGTTTCTAAATTTAATAAATCTCCAATTTGGGCTGCTAGTTACAAAAAGAATTTTTGTCAAGTGCGATTAACAATTATCATATTTCATGCCGCATGTGACATTTTTGGAAATATGACCGCAGATCTGGTTCCACATGTCTGTTTACTGAAATATTAAACGGCTCAGGAAGATAACAAACATTTGAGGCGTTTCATACTTCTATGTTGATAAGCCCGATTTGTTTTTTGCCCATAATTTTTGGAATGCAACCTCCCTCATATTTTACTCATTTCCAAATGAGAGAAACTTAAAATTAACAATGACATAATAGGTACCTTAAATGGGTACTGAAGGAGGCCAAACACGCATGCATGGTTTCATAATGTTTTCCCAAACTACTTAAAGTGGACATTGCACATATTCGAGTACAATGTTTAATGGGTTTGCATGTTTAATGCTGTTGAATAATAGTGGGGTTACCCATTCCCTCACAAAAGCGTATTGTTCATCAGAAAGCCTATATCTCAGGTGTATGCAAGTTTTGATTTAGGGCCTTTCAGATTTTTCGAGAAATTCTTTTGGAGATGTACAATCAAGTGGACGAATTTCAACATACAAAAACATATTTGACACAAACTTTTCAGAATTCAAACAATTTTCTATCTTGCAAGTATACAACGTATTCAAACTTACACAAAAAATTATTATTATTATTTACTCGCTAAAATAGACAGACAACTTGCTTCCTTACTTTGCAAAATTATGGCCATTAAATGACAACTAAGAGACTGTCGTAAAGAGATACTATGACTCTCAATTCATAATACCTGTCGCAATAGATCCCAGATTTGTTGCAAAATATTTTTTTCTTTCTCCCTTTTCAACCTTCACCAAGATTTGTTTAACGAATACATTTCCAGGACCCGTTATTGTAGCAATTATTAGACCCCCCCCCCTTGGCAATAGACCCCCCACCTGATAGTAATCCACTAGTCATTTGACCCCCCTCCCTGATAAATGCACATTAAATATTTAGTAAATATTATACAAATGGGGACACAAGAAATAGATGATAATTAATATCGTATCATAATTCCCTCCCAACAAAAATAATTTACAGTGGGAATTATAAAAATGAGGGCACAAAAAAATAGATGACTTTTTTTTAATCCTATCACAATTCCCTCCCAATAAAATTTTTCTTGGGTGGGAATTATGAAACACAATCCATTTCTGTTTATTGACATATTGATTTTTAAAGTGTTAACAAACCTAATGAGTTGATTAAATTTGAACACAATTACCTCTTGACAAAAATTTTTACAAGATGAAATTATAATCCATTGTTGTGTACACCACATATAACCAGATAAACATTTGTGTGAAGTTGAAATTTGTTTGAAATTAACAATACTCACCAAGTAATTTCAAGGTGAAACTAAATGACACAATCAAGGATGTACAATTACCTTTGAACAAAATTACTACCAGAGGGAATTGTCATAACCAAACATTTGTGTGAAGTTGAAATTAGTTTGAAATTAACAAAAATCACGGATACCAAACAATATTCCATTTAGCACATCAGACCATTCTTCTTGCTTGTCAATGCACTTGATTAAAAATTAAACTTCTTTTTGGAATTAATCTGTAAATTGGGAATATTCTAAATCTAATTACACATTACACAATCTTACCTGGAAAGTTATGATGCGGGGACAAATATCAGGATGGGGGGACAAAAAAATATCACTTTTTATTCTTGTCAATAATCCCCCGGGGGGTTAATAATACCCGATAATTACCCTTATCATCAGGGGGGTGAATTGTCTGCTACACCGTAACTCTTTTGCCAAGTTGACGACCCGACAATGGTCATGCAAGCAGACATACAGACTTGTTGAAGTGGGATATCTTCATGTTCATTTCGTCAAAATGTTTACATGTAAGCGAATTTTTCCGTCTACCAAAAGGCGTAGTAAAACGACACCCTTGAAATAGCCCTAAATATTCCTTTTATTGCTTAACTATCAGGCTGCAACAGGAAAGTATGCATCTCAAATGTGAGACCATATCCTGACTGCTAAGGTATTACCAACCATTTGTATTCAAAGAGACCTGTATAAAAGTACAGATGAAAACGGTGCCAGGAAAGTGCGTTAGATTTAGATCATTAACCACGCTTCAGATAGGGGCATTTTACCTAAAATTGCAAATAGCTTTCACTGACAAAAACATGACTTTGGTGGATTACGGTGATAGAAAGTTATTATCGAGACATATTCATGCGTAAAAGTTAATCATGCTTGGGCTTTGATCACTTTTTGCCGGACAGTAACGGAACTTGTAGATTTCTAAAAGCACATTAGGGATTGTGATATACAAGGTAAGTCCTCGCTTATGCTAATTGGTGCTTTAAGAGGGTTTCAGAGAGGTTTCACGAAATGCAAATTAGGGAACGATTTCAATATATTGGCTAATATTCAGTCAGACTTAACCGCGAGGTATAATGATCAGTGCCCAGTACTAAACTTGTCAAGGTTAATGAAACTGATCACAAAATCCATATATTCATTGAATAGAATTAAATTCTAATCTTGAATGGACAAAAATATAGAGACTGATCTCTCACAGCAACCTTTCACTCAGTGACAAGCACAAAAACGGATTAATTTAATTGGATTACTTAGAAAAAGAACTTTCCACAAATGAGATGTTTACATAATTCTTTCTGCGAAAAGGTCAGAAAGTTATCTTCCAAACGAAGCTACATATGTTACTATGTCCAACAGAATATTTGATACAGTTAGCAGTTTGAATGATGACCAAAACTGGATTAGTTCATACGAGGACCCATCATTTGTACGGCAACATATCATATCAGTTCCATTTGTTTTTACAATATCTGTTCAATTATAGTTGGATGTAAGATGAGCAAGTCATGAAGTTGTTTGGGTATGTCTATTTTTATTAATTGTTTTGTACAATTTCCTGAGTAAATTTGAATTTAATCGTTCAAATTCGAAACTGAGCTAAGAAAAATAGGTCTACATGTCTATCACTTTCGTTCATTCGGTATTAACAGAAAAGTGCAGTTTATTGGACAAGAACAAAATCGTAGAATACAAATGAAATTTTAAAATGGATGCTGCAGACAAATAATGTATTCTGGAGTATCAAATATGGCTGTCGAATTTTTTTACATTTCAGATCGATATTACTTTACAGTATTTCAATAGGCTTTGCAGGTGAAAACTGGAAAATATGAAGGCACAAAAAATATGGCTGACAATTAGAACCTAATTGTGCCAGATTTATCAGGGTGACCACATGTCATTTTGAAGTGATACACAATATAAGATATGTTTTTGTGATGAAATGTTTCTGTGATGACTCTCTATGGACAGCGACGCTAATGACAACAACAACGACGACGACGAAGGACAACGAACAAAGACGTAGCGGTTACAATAAATGTCCCACTATGACTTAAGATATCTCCAATGTTTGGTAAAATAGATTGGCGCAAGAGCAAAGATCAGGAAAAAAACTGTAATTGCATTCGGGGCATTTGAAAAACATTTGTTACCAAATTTTCGGAAATTCTAGGATACAAAAGTACATAAATTTGTGGGGGGCTTTCTTATTAATTTACGATGACTGATAAATAAATATTCCAGGATATCAAATTCCCGTGGTTACAGTAGGTTACCACAAACAATAAAAATGAAACAAAGTAGCACCCAGGATTCTGAAGAAACATTGCTACGAGTTTAGTTAATCCTATTAACAAGTTAACATAATAAACAGTAATTTAATCTGCTTGATATCGGTCACTGATTTATACGGAAGGAATAAAAACTTGATGTTGTTGCTCAGTCTCTGAATAAGGATAGGCGTTTTCTACGTGTTAGAAAAATAAAAGTGTTTTGTGCCCATACAAAATTGACATCTACCCATATTAAGACTTTTATTGAAGTACATTGGTGCAAAGGCATTCATCTCAATAACTAATGCGCATTTACGATAGAATTTCAAGGAAGACACCCAATATTTTTAAAAAGTCGTCATATACCTGCCAATCCCAAACAAACGAACTTTTTGTAAGAAGAAATTTTATATGTACACGCAACAAACGTTTAAAGGTTTCAGTTGTAAGTGTATCAAACTTGGACATACATCGTTCGGCTGTGTATTGAATTCAGAATGTTTTGTCTCGAAGATATACACTGTTCTTCGTTAATGGCTATGCAGTGTTAACTGCCAATATATAATTTGTTGGATTTACATTTATGCATCAGATATCTCGGTGATAATAAAATCTACCATTCTACCCGTCACCGCTTTCGAGGAAGAAGGTTCGTGAAATGTTTTTGTCGTGTCATTGTTGGAATCCAAGAGAAGTTTAATACAGTATATTTAGATTAATTAAGATTTTAAGTATAAATTCCGACTTCATTTATCAAACTATTCGAATAAAAGTTTGAAACGACGAACAAGCTTACCGTTGAAATACGGATCACAAGAAAAACTGACAGTTTCAACGCACACATTCACAAACGAAAGTTTGTATTCGCATGTCGTGTGGACAACTACACTTGTTACCAAATTTGTTTTCGTTCATGACAAGCGTCAACTAAAGATTTTTACAATGAGTTCCTGAGATATGAACCACGTAGCATCATATCATCACGAAGCTTCTGTCAATGCACCACAAAGTGTTGTCATATCTTGGGCCGTATCGCATGTTGCATGCAGATATTTTATATTCGTGTCATTTCAGGCATCCATACCTAAGCATGGATGAACATTGTCACTTTGTGGACACAGCTAAGACTTATTACTTTCGCTGCATTCTCTCTTACCAAACATTGAAATTTCGTGCATCTATGCGAAGGTAACCAAAGCCTTTAGGGTATGCACCTCACAAGCTAACAATTGGTGAGAGAGCTTTTGATCTTACTTCAAAATTGCTACATATTAGTATTATTACGCCTGTTTGGCGTTCTCAGTGTGGAGTACAATATTATACGTTAAAGGACTCCACAATGTAGAACTTTCTAAATTTGTTGGTAAATATTGATCCGGTCTTCAATGAATAATTTTCTATCGTCCAGCTTTGAAAGAACAATATTTGACAAGTTAAATTGGATGTCATAAGGTTATGTTATGGGTTACCTTGTTTACTTCCAACTCGACTTTGGGACCAAAATACATACGTGCAATGACAAACAGGGAATGAAATCTTCAAAGCACAACGCAAACAGGATAAGAACCTCCAAAAGATATTTTTACACACAGCAAAACACGGGATTATTTTATTTATTTCACCGAAGTTAAATCAACCAAAAACGGGTAGCTTGACAAGGGGACAGGTTCAGATTTGGAATTTAAAACTGATGCACAGAAAATACACTCATAGATGCGGTCAACATTACGTTTGAAAGGTAATGGTGAGCTCATCTTACTGTGGTTGAACCCCTCTTTCTGAAAGGCATAACGGTTTGTGTATTTAACTACGTCAGAGGGTTAATGCCAAACAAAATTTTCTTTACCATCTGTTGCTTCGCCTCCAAATTTCATCTTGGAAGTTTTCCTTTTTAAATTACTTGCACCATAAGTGAACCATACAAGGTTTTGTTATGTGTATGTCCGACTCCGCATACCAGAATATATCACATGGCGACGTCATTTGTTTGTCTTGTTATTTTGTACTTTAATTTTTTTGTTGTTGTTTGTCTTCTTTCTGCAATAGTATGTCTGTGAAGGTCGCATTTAGGAGGCGATTTGTTCAGGTTCAGTCACAGACGTTTGTGAATTGTTTCACATGAAAGCGCAATCTCAAAAAGTGACACGAAGAGAATATTTGTCGCAAAGTCCTGGTTATGTAAACATGGATCAGTATAACAAACAATATAAAATATTGAGTTGAACTGACTTAAATATACGCTGCAGGAAGAAATTGGGTACCCTTCAAATTTCCTTCTTGCGGCGTTCCGGTGGTGCCTTTAAACATTAAACCTTGACAAGGAACTCGCCCAACCTTGAGGTAATCAAAGCGTGAACTGGAATAGAGCTTGGATGTTTTGGCGCGAAGCCTGCGCCCTAAACCATCCATGATCTCTGATGAAGGATAAGTCCTTTGGAAAATGGCGTTGTGCATCTCTCTTTCCATCACTTCGAAAGTCCCAGTTTGCTAAAATGCACCACGAATGTTACGTTTATTGATAAAAAGTGTACCTTATTCGACTTTATCTCAAGTATAATCTTTCTTTATTTTAGTCTGTGTATGTGCGGTATGATGACGGCCCCTGCTTCACCCAACAAGCGCCTGTCCGTCAGTGACCACGCTGACGTGCTGGCGTGCCACATCTGCCTCGAGGTGTACGATGAGCGGGGACACGAGGCCAAGTTCCTCAGCTGTCATCACAGCTTCTGCTCGGCCTGTCTGGCTCACCTCGCGGCCAAGACTCACGACTACATCGAGTGTCCTTCCTGCAGGGCTCACACCAGTCTAACCGAAGCGGGCATTTCAGGTACCGCCAACACAGTTCGTCTTGTTACAGTGGCCATCTATGAGAGACAATTTGAAATGTGTCTTGGGTGCAGGGTACACACACCACAACAAAGTGATTTCACATGTGTTACAGCTCATTTTCAACCTCACCCTCTGTACACACTGTCCAACACTAGAGGCAGAGGCTGAAAGCTGTTGCACAAATGAAATTTAAACCAGTTCAATGACATGTTTCAATATACTTTATGAGATTTTGATTACCTTACAAACACCCAACAGTTGACAGAGAAAGAAGCAAGTGTAACAAGACTAGCTGATTTGGCGGTACAATGTAGGTTAGTACATAAAATGTCATCCTTGTCACCTTTGATACAGTAAAATGAAGCGTAGGAACTAAGGGCATGCCTTCCTGGATTCAAAGGTTATCACAGGACATCTTTGACAAATATTTTTCCAGTGAAGAGTTGTGCCCGAAAGTTTTTCTGTAGTGTTCATTGCCCAAAACACTTTTAACACTCAAGGCTAGATCCTTCATATTTGCATTTAATAACATTTAAATTTCCAGTGTTCTAAAATCAATAAGTACATAAACGTAAATATTGTGTAAAAACTTTTATTACACACACAATCCATTAACACAATTGTAGAATAATAAGGACCCTTGGCCTTAGCAGTATGGTGGTTACAATTTCCCACGTTGCATTACAAAACACGTGCAGAGGAAAAAAACCCAAAAGATCCAGAGTGTAAATATATTTGACTAGGAAGACTCCCGAGAAATAATAATGTGTAAAGAGAAAATATTTTGACAGCTGTCCTTTTTAATTGATTTATCAAACTGATATCATTGTGTCTTGTGTAAGACATGGCTAGACTAGATTCCATGGACGGATAGTACAGCAAAAATGAACCTGTCAAGTGAAGAACACTAAATAAGGCCTCGCATGAAAAGTGATACAAATATTCTCATCAAGTATACCTTTGCTTTGAAATAACGATAACTCATCATCAAGTATACCTTTTTGCTTTCAAATAACGATAGCAGTGGATAAATACAATAATACCACCGTAACATTTAATGAAACACGTCTAAAGAAAATAACAAAACTTTCTAAAAAGAACAAGCACCTCTCCAGTACACATCTATTACAAAAGTAAAATCTTTCCTTATAAAAAATGCACCACGTTACACAGACACACAGATATTTACATGTATATATATTCAGAGACTTGCACATTACCAAAAACGGTAAACATTGCTTGTAATGTACATTAATAAATAACGTATAAATAATGACTAATTGCACTTCTTTAATTGCTTATGCTTTTTGTAGTGCCTGCGTTTTTCGCGAAAACTACTTTCTTTTAGGTAAATTTATCATCTCTTTACGTGCAATCTTCTTTCTTATCACAACCTCTCTTTGTCAGGCACAACACAAGGCGCATGCACGATATTTTTGGATGTGCACCTTATTCAAAAATAATCAATTTCTCGAAAAGTCGTCACATTTGATAGTGTCAGGATTAGTCCAGCAGGGTAAAAAAACCCAAAACTTTCCTATTTCAGTCTGCATGTTCATTGTGTATTGAGAATGAACATTGTATTAGAAAATATGCTGTTACTCATACCTCTGATACTCGTATCAAGTCACTGTGAAAAAAATAGGTCCAGATGGACCTGAGCTCATTTGGCATTATCATTAACTAAGACAACATACAAGTTACAATATCACATGGATGCAAATACAGTGTCTAAGATCAAATCCCAGATAAGTGACCCATGAAAAACACAAATATGGCTGTCAAACTGCAAATATTGGTGGTATCAATATTTTTTTTACAGGAAATAGAGGGTATATAGATGCATAAAGCTGCCAAATATGAAGTTTGTATCATCAACTGCATGTCCTGGAGAAAGGTTCAAAGAAAAAAACAAATATGGCTGCCAATTTGAGAATAATAGTCACAGCAACATAATTTTTGCTAG
>JBCAUI010519079.1:0-12013 GCA_038406195.1 Haplosyllis anthogorgicola | reverse complement strand
ACAGGAAAACTGTGTTTTTTCTCATTTGTTATTGTTATTCCATGCGTGATAGACATTTTACCCGGCCTACCCGGGTATTTCTCTCGTTCTTTATTTAGACAAGGGTCTTATATTATAATGGATCATTAATTGTAGATTCCCATCATTTAACCCCTTTACATAAGAGACACGGAAAGAGAGAAACTGGCCGTGAAAAGTAGCCCACATTATTTATTGCACCGGAATTCAGATTGAGGAGTTTCAGACTGGAGGTAATTACACATTTAAACGTGTTAAATTGACTCATCCCTAAATACCCATTAACTGGTGTCTTTGTGGGCAGCCCAAATAGGTGGTGTATGGGGGACTGTTACGAGTCATAAAATCTAGCTCGACTTCACTACCCTCATTGTGGTCATTTCAAACACTACTTCAGCATTAAAAGGATTGTAAGTGTCCCAAATTTAATCGCATCATTGTAAGTTCCGACAGATATGTCATGTTAGATATTTGCAATCACGATTCTACATACTGACTTAAAGGGTAATTAAATTCAGTTAAGAACTGCAAGTAAATGTATAGCATGGATAGTGAATCAAAAAAAAAAAAAAAGAGAAAAGGGAAGAAATTTAATACTATACTTTCCTCCACTTTTTAATGTTTGGGCAGTTATACTTTTAAAGGACTTACACAAAGGCCAGAAGCTGATGTTTGGCACTGACTTGTCCTTTCATCTCATGACCGACTCCCGTTTCTACAATATCCTTTTCATCTAGTTCCAACACTTCAGGATGATTCGCAAAATAGCCCGTTGGATGTAACAAGACAAACGGTTTGCTCTGTAACAACAAGAATTTATATTGGCACTTATTTGAACGCATTCTTTGGCAACAAAACACTTGTTAATAGGTAGTTTTATATTTAAGCACAGTGAAAATGTAGTCGTATTGTATTTAGGCACAGTAAAAAGTTATCTTCTGTTGCTTAAATGTTACAGTTTTTAAATGCTAAAAAAATAATCCCGTCTGTTGCTATATATTTTAAGCATCAACATATTTTATACAGTCAGTATCAACATCATTTTGACGATACATACAAACATTTAACTGGCAGAATATGAATTCTTTGCAAAACCTCTCCTACAAATGCAATGCTGCCATCTGACACTTTTGTAGGAGAATAGAAGCTTATGTCCACAAAGTAGCACACGACATACATGTACGTATACTGTACCTTAGTATGAAATGCTTGTTCCGAGTCAGGCTTGTATGAATTGTGTTCGTCGCTAATTGCAACTTGTGGAAAGAGTCCACTGCATATGATTATTTTTAGCAAATTGATATCACGTCTACTTAAATCCTGACTGCTATTGCTTGTTTCCTGTTAACATAAAATAAATATTTTAATGACACCAACTGTTACACATTGTATATGACCCACATCTGGGTACTTTCAGCTGTTGTTAAATATCTAAGGCACAAATTTGTTTTAACTAAAGCCAGAGTATTCGTGTTGTATATGCATAAACTGAATCCAACTTTCTTTTGGCTCTCGTTATTTTGTATTGTACTCAAGGAATCAAGTTACGGTTTGTTATGTTGGCCGTTTACATACTTGAATTTTATCCAGATCGTGCGTTAGTTTAAACTCCAAGTCTTTGATATTTGACTCTAAATCTTCCGTATCTTCTCCTTCATCTTCCTGGCCTTCAAACTCGTACTCCTAGTTAGGAAAGGAACAAAGGTTTATTTTGTTTAATTCAGCACGAGAAAAATCCTAGTTTGCCAAAGCCAATGTTTTACCAAATTCAGCAATTTAGTAGTTTTAAAGTGCAATGTCTTCTTGAGCATATGACGGTCTAACTCTGTTTCAGATGGTTTTCTATTGACCATACTCTCTGTTCTCCAATTGAAGCACCCCCTCTTTTTAAGCATTAAATCTTCAGATTTTACAAATCTTAGAAGGAAAATTTGTAATTAATAAAGTAACCTTGTTTAAATAGTCATTTCTGCAAAAAATTCACGTTTTAACCATAATGAAACGATGTTGTTTTTGTTTTTTTTGATTTTTGTTTTTTTAAGAAACACATCTCAAATTTTAATCTTGATACGATTCGGATTAAAATGGTACATGTGCACCTTGGAACATCAGAAAGGTCCTCTGCGATTTTTTCTCGCTCAGAATACGCAAAAGTACGACAAACTGAAAAATAATTACCACATCATCTTCAAGTTTTAATATTTTCCTCTTTGCACCCTGATTTTTCTGGTCCCGTTTCAATTTTCTTAGTTTTTTGGTCTCTGCATGACGTTTTTGCCTTTCATATGTATTGTAATACCTCTGCCTGTCGGAAGTACCAGCAAGTAAACCATGCTCCTAAAATATTGAAATGATTTTGTGCCTTATTACATTTACTGAATTTGTATGTTTGGTAAACTTAAAACAACTGGACAATAGATCTGACTTCGTATCAATTTTATAAACGTACCCTAAGGATTTCCTTGAATTGTGTTTTTAGTTTGGACATTTCATAGAATCGCTGTTCTTCAAGACCTCTCCTCCTACACCACTTGCGAGTATTTCGGCCGTCCGCTTTTACCTACAATAAGTAACCAAATACTACCACAGTATTTACTGTTGACTGGGCAATCAATAGAAACGAGAGAATTACCCGGTCCATACGCATGCATTGGGTTGTGCCACCATGGTCCAAGGTCAAGCCGCCTCACCTGCCATCTGCCTCTCCTGGGGGAGGGGGGGGGGGAGGTGACTGACTGCAGATAGACCTGTCTGCACACATTGGGCTATGCCAGCATCTGGTCCAAGCTCAAGCCACCTCACCAGCCACTTGCAAAGGATCATGGGAGATTTTTATTATTATTATTATTATTATTATTATTATTATTATTGGATGTACTTGGCAGCCATTTTGTTTGTTTCTTATTCCAAGTGTGATAGACATTTTACCCAGCCTACCCCACTCTCCTTATGTACTTTAGAGCTAACAGGAGAACCCTGGTTATTTGATTTCACATGGCAACAAAAATCAACTGTAATATTCATGCACATTTATCTTGCCCAATATTGTGATACAAATACAGTAACTGTTTTATAAGGAATTACTCCAAATTTAAATCCACAAATATCATCCATCAAATTGACACATCCAAACTTTGAATACTCATATTTCATAATTACACATCTTGGAGAAGATAGACTAATAAACACATAAAAATCTGCTTGAATTTGTGTGCAAGAACGATAGTGATCATGCCATCTACCTTAATCCATTCATCAAATGCATTTATCAGTGTAAAAGGATCTCCATGGTCTGACTCTAACGGCTTCCTTGCACTCTAAAAATAAATTGTGATAATGAGGTTAGTGTAAAACGTAAAATAAAACAATGTAAAAACGAAAACTTCACTTGTCTGCTGCATTAAACTTGGAGAAAACCATACTTACAACCGCATCGTAGTCCGTATGAGCACGACTTGTAAATGGTGATTGAACACTCAGGGCTGCTGCAGTCGTTAACACGGGCTCCATCATCTTTGGGAATAAAACCATAAATATATTTTACAGTGCAGTTTTGCTCTCTAGGTCACAGCATCACGAAAAAGTTCGATCAGCCCCGGTACTACGAATTACATTACACGTCTCCACCCGTAACATCCAAAGTGATGAAAGCTGGTGTCATGGCAGGTATTACATGGCATGCTATGGTTATCTATACATCTAAGGTATCATAACCTTACGTAAAATTTATTTAAATTACACCTCGACAACTTACATGAAACAGAGCTCCCATTATCAACATCTTTCCGATAACTACGTCTACTGGTAGCTGAGACAACATTTGACCTATTGGAGTAAGTTTTTCACTTTCGGTCAGGGCACCTTGCTCTTTCAAGAACGCGATTGAAGTTTCTACGCTGGCGGCAGATGGTGCCTCAATGAATGGAAATCTGAACGGAAAAAATGATTACATTTCAAGAGCAGTTGTAATTGTATAAACTTGATCACGTAATTTGCTGACTGCAACTCAGCTAAGTTACGCAATTTTTTCTGCATAGCTTGCAATCGTGAGTTCAACAGTGCCTTGGAAATAATACCTTCTAGGATCAGGCAGGCCCATGGCACACATCTGCAGTATAAGAGAGTCAAGAGGCACTCTCTGTATTTCTGGAGTACTGTAGTCTTGTAAAGAATTGTAGTCGGAATCGTTGTAAAGTCTAAAACATACACCTGGACCAGTCCTACCTGTCAACAATTTTAGTTTACAAACATTACTATCCTTAGTGATTCCAAAATCACCTTTGCTTTTGTTTGCTTCTTTTTTACAGATCTATACTAGTTGGTCATTTTAAAACTTTGGAATGTTCGTCTTGATCGTATATCTAACTAAAGAGTATCCGTCTGAGTGTTGTTTTGTCCTTGACAGGGCCAGGGTTAGTCCTCTGCCACGACAGAAGAGATGCCATCACATACCCGTCTACACCAATTGTACCAAAAATAAATTTATGTCACTTACCAGCTCTTCCTTTCCGTTGTTCCGCACTTGCTCTGCTTATCCAAAATTCTTGCAGTCTTTGCATCTTACACTTGGGATCGAAACTCATCTCTTTTACCTTTCCTGAGTCAACGACAAAACGAACACCATCTATTGTAACCGAAGTCTCTGCTATGTTAGTTGACACAATACATTTCCTGATTCCTTCTGGTGGGAAATCAAATACCTGAATAATAAAAGTTATATTCATACATGTACACAATGCTTATGAAAAATATTTGATAACGTACTCATCCATTTTCCTACACATGCCTTCCTACACTGTGGTGTAAAAATGCATCGGCAGTGTTAAAAAAATAACTCCCAACTATGAATGGCACTAAGGTTGAGCAAGTTTTCCTGCCAAGGGTTGAAATTTTAGATCATTTTAGAACGAAACGGTTCTTAAGCTGACACATAAAATCGTTAAGTTACTTTTTAATCATGTCGCAGGTAAAGAAGTTTCCATTCGCATCCTAAAAGTTTCTTGTCCTCCTACTTGTGTTTTACTAACCTTGTCCTGCTCTGCTACGGAAAGTGAGCTGTGTAAAGCCAATATGATCCATCGTTTTGTTTTCTGTGCATAAGCCTTAGCTGCATCCACCACACTCATTATTTCTTTCATGCCGCTTAGAAATATCAGCACATCTCCTCGTTCAGTGTCTGGATACTGAAGTGAGAGTCATTACTATAAAAGTGAGCGTTTGATTGACCGACTATTTCTCAGGTTTAATGTAAGTAGAGTATACAGGCTGAGTTGAGGTGAGCAGGCATGGGCATTGGCTACTAGAAATAAGAATCTGTCGCCTCTGAAATTCAAATAGGGGTATGTAATCGGCATTAACCACTACAACGTTTCGAAGATAAAAACGCCATAGTTTCCACCAGCATCATGTTGTCATATTGAACCAATTCATCCCTTTGCATTTAGTGCCCTCTCAAAAGGGGTATAACCTTATAACCAAGTTCTGAGAACAATTTTTTCAAAAAATATCTTAAATACAGAATTTGTAACACGTCATTTACCTTGTGATCAATTCGCTGTAAGATTCTCACATACGGCCTCGGATCAAGGCGTTCTGTCTTGGAGCCTTGTTCTTCAATGCTAAGTGGACAGTACTCAAGTTCTATTGGATATAATCTTCCTGGTACCTATATGATAAAGGAATTTGACTAAATATGCAAAAGTATCCTTCTTTTTGTTAAATATGCTGCCGCCTTGATAAATCTTACTGCTGTTTGTGTAAACAGTTGACTAATATTCTAAAACCAGTCACTACCTATTTACACTCGTTAATATGTTGCACATACCTGTAAAACAGGAGCCTGGTCAAAATAGTCACTGAACAAGTTGATGTTGATTGTTGCCGACATAAGAACCAATTTCAGATCAGGTTTCTGTCGCAGTAAACACTTCAAAACGCCCAACAGAAAGTCTGTGTGGATATGACGTTCATGTACCTATAAATACAAGCAGTTCCTTCACTATTCGTCCGATAAACATCGTATGTGTATTTGGGAACAACGAATTATCAAAGCAGCCTCCCTTTATATTTGATATGAAACAAGATTTTTTGGTATTTTAACTATTATTTTCGGTACTAATTAAATTCAACCATACAATCATACAATTGCATCTTTACACAACAGTATGCAAACAGAAGTGGTGCCTCAAGATGGTTAATCACTGCGACTTTAGGAAAGAAAATTTTATTGGGATGCACAGAAATTAGTTAATACAAACCTCATCAATGACAATGACACTGTACTGTGATAACAGTGGATCTGTTGCCATCTGTCTGAGCAGTAAACCTGAAAAGCATTAAGCTTTGAATAGCATACAAAAGACTGCCTATAATTTTCATGTCAAACTAAAGATTTATTACACATACTTTGTAAAATACCTACCTTCAGTAAGGAATAATATTTTTGTGGCTCTAGTCTTGCTCTTTTCAAACCGTACCTAAAAATATTAACATCAACAGTGTTGTTTCAACGTTTTTGTTTTTTCTTCTCTCACATAATACTTCTAATTAGCAGTCTTGATAAACTTATCCATGCTATGTCACTCCTGTTGACAAGAAAAGAACAATCTACATTCTCGAAGCTTGAAATACATTTACCTGATATGCAACTTGTGAACCATATTCGTTTAGTGTTTCGTAAGCTACCCGTTTGGATAGAGACATACAAGCTATCCTTCTGGGCTGTGTACAGGCTATGTGTTCAAATCCTGCTTCAAGCAAGTATTGGGGTGTCTGAATAAAGTACAATGAGTGAAAAGTTTTAAAAATGACTATGACTTTGCTGGTTGGTAAAATAAAACAATTATATTTCATAAATAAGAATGTTTTCATTTGATAAATACATGTACGCGTGTGCATGCATATGTTTATAATATTCAGATAAATTACCTGTGTTGATTTTCCACAGCCTGTATCACCTGCCACTACCACGACCTGATACTGCCGAACTGCTTCAATTATTTTCTCTTTGTACTGATAAATGGGCAGATTATGTTGATCCTTTCTTATTTTTATCAGTTTGTTGTACTACAAAGGATGTGTGTAAAATCTCGTGGGCCTCGTTTGACCCTTTCAGTTATGAATAAAAAAGTCACTACGACCATACATGCAGTCATAATATTATTTGATCCATAACAAATTGTTGGCGACAAATTATAGTGGCTGCGTATGTTTATATTTGTAAGGTGTTGCAAGATACCTTTTGTTAAAAAATAGGTCCAGATGGACCTGAGCTCATTTGGCATTATCAAAATACTTAGACAATGTAGGTTACAATGTCACAAGGATACAAAGTGTCTAGGATCAAATATCTAATGTGATCAATGAAAAAAGTACAAATATGGCTGCCAAGCTAGAAATGTAAGTGGCATCAATATAATGTTTACAGGAAATAAAGAGGGTATGAAGATACATAGGACTGCAAAATATGAAGTTTGTACCTTTAACTGTGTGTCAAGAAATAAGGTTCAAATAAAAGTACAAATATGGCTGCCAATTTGAGAATAATGGTCACAGCAACATAATTTTTGGTAGGCTTTGAGATGAGGCATTGGTGCATATGTGTGTATGATATGAGGTCTCTATAATCAATAGTGTGCTCATGGTGACCGTGCACAGATGACGACGACGACAATGCAGGACGACGACGACGGACACTTCATGATTCTATAGGCTCTTTGGCATATATGCCAAATGAGCCAAAAATCCAAGTTTTTATCTTTAGAGAAACTTACTTCTAAACTGGCCCTTTTCTGGGGATTTAATACTAGGAATTTCTTGAGTAGGTTTTCACAGTCTGTTGACATATAAAAAGGTATTCTATATTTCCCCCGTAGTACCCTTTCCCTAAGTTCCTACAATAAATAAGTAAAGAAATATAGATAACATTAAAACATTTTGATTCAACAGCAGAAAGACTTCTTTCTCTAGTGTTGTGTGCTTTTTAACAGAACAAGGTAGGTAAGACAAAAATAACGTTGCAAACCTTCAAGTTTTGACCATCAAATGGTAATGAGCCACTGACTAGAGTGTAGAGAATAACACCTAAACTCCAAACGTCTACCTCTGGACCGTCGTACTTTTTGCCTGTGAACATCATCAAATGAAATTTGTTAAGTACACAGTTTGAAAACTAGTAGCTTTGCAAGTGAAATTCACATGACAATATACGATCGAAGTTGTTATTCGTATCCAACCAGTTGTGACGTGTTACCTTGGAAGAGTTCTGGAGCTGCGTATGGAGGACTACCGCAGAAAGTATCTAATTTGTTGCCTGGAGTGAATTCATTACTGAACCCAAAGTCGGCTATCTTGATATTCATGTCGCCGTCAAGTAATAAGTTTTCTGCCTAAAATGTGAAAATAGGACATAATTCAAATTATTTGTATATTATAAAGATTTCTACAATTATTTCCATTTTATGAACAGATGAATACACTCTTTGGATCTTTAGCCACACAAATCTGCAAAAACTGTCAGCCTTAGCTACTTTTATACATTTAACTTATTTGTCCTCATACTTACCTTCAAGTCCCTATGTACAATGTGTTTCTGATGACAATACTGCACAGCAGATACTATCTGTAAAAGGGGAACAACAACTTCCATTACATTTGATCCGACTGCCAACATACGGAAATTGAAGTTAAAGGTATAATTCATACTAAAATTCATACATCCTTGTCAGGATGAAAACTCACTTGTCTAAATTTGGCCCTAGCTTCTTTTTCCTTCATTCTTCCGTGTGCAACTAAATAGTCAAAAACCTCCCCTGCAAAAACAGAGAACATGTAAACACGTTGTGGCACTGATTGTAATGAACATACGTGTATTCTACAGGAGATTTTATTTCGCCTGAGCGGAAGGACAACATAATATTATACCTAAATTTAGTCAAAAGTATAATCCTTCCCCCTTAAAATCGCTTTTTTTCCGGGTGGCAGGTAATTTAAACCAAACGAGCCAAAAATCTGAGCCTGAAGCTTTGAACATTGCAAGCAAGCACTGACAGAGTTGTTAGTGAATGCCCACTTAAACTACGTGTAATTCAATATATATAAAGTGCAAGATTATTCAACTGAAAAGTAAACATAACAATGTGCTTTGGGTGTTTCGCGACGAAATTCGCATTCATTCTACACAAGTACCACAGAACTTTACTTTGCACGAGATACAATATACATGTAAACGTACTCGCTGAGCTTTGGCCAAACAGGTGGCTCCAATTATTTTTGTTAGGTTAACAATAGAAAATAGGTTTACTTACCCCCACTGGCATATTCCATAACTAAGTATAAAGTCTTTTCCGTTTCTATTACTTCAAATAATTTAACTGAAAATAAAATGTCACAGATGTTAAATATTGAAATAATCATAAGACCACGTATGGAACGAAAGAAAACGACATCAGTCTCTGCCATCAAGGTATTGAGAAGTCGTCGTTTTCTATCGCATGATTTCACTTTTTAAGTTCGTCACCACATTCTGTACGGGTTAATTTGATAAAGCCTTTTTTGATAATTTTTAATGTAAAGAGATTTGTCACGGTGAATCCATCGGCTTTAAGGCAGTGAGTACCCCTGACTGGACAAAAAGCACCCTGCACAAAATCACATTCTACTGTGGCGGCAATATATGACTGCTTTTACTGCAGTAATCACATTTATTTTGCCATTGCACTGCCTGATTGCCAATTCGGTATCTAAGCTTGTGGGGGTCATGCACTACAAGAAGAAGTTTCCTCGGGCTGACGACTGCTTCTGTACATTTCATTTCCTCCCTGCATGGCTTTCCCTTTTGTGCTAACTACTTGTGGAGCAGGCAAAAAGGGCATGTAGTTTCCTTAATGCCTAATACATTCGAATTCCCTATTTTTCATCAAGCGGTCCATTTTCAAATTAAGCAAATGTGTATATTTAATAATTATCGAGAGCACGTGAGAGTAAAGGTAACCTCAGCTCATCAAGTCATAGTTCAGACTATTAGTTACAATTAGTACTGTGCCGCCGGTCAAAAACTAAACCTTCATAGAAAATAAACATGGCTTTCAAATTGAAAACAAAGATTGCAGGAATCTCATTTAACAAAACAGTAAACTCTGTTTTGAACGGCAGTCCCAAATCTCCACAGAAAAATGCCGTAAAAGGCAGTGTGTCGCCCAAAACAGAGTTATGGCGGCTTATCATATGAACACACTATTAAAGTTATGGCAGATTATCATATGAACACATCATTAAAAATGCCGAGAAATTCTAAATATATATTTTAGATAAATTAAAATAGTGGAATTATTACTTCCATATGTAAATTTTAAAGAGTGTCAAATTCATTAACATTTTAGCAATTCACACTTTGACCAAACAGCTCAGATACACACTCTATTGTTTTGTTAAGGTGCTACTTAGCATCCTTGTTTGATCAATGTGTGAATTGCCTTTAAGTTTCAAATGGTTTTGTTAATTGTTAATTGCAATGTTCAGCCTTTTATTAAAGTATCAGATGTTGCTGTGAACTGTTATTTGATAAACTGGCAATCTTTGGGATGAATTTTTGCTTTATTTTATGGAAAAAGTGCCGTAAAAATGACTATTTTAGGTGCCGTATGTCACATTAGGCAGTAGTGTGGTAAAATAAACATGAATACTAATAGAAATACTTGAAAAACTGCCGTAAAAGGCAGAGCGCCGCCCAAAACATATTTTACTGTATAAAACAATGGGGCACAGGTGCAACTTTGCACACGATATGTTTGCCAAGAGCATGTACAAAAAAATATATATGTATATGCGACTGCCAAATAAAAAATATAAGTCACAGTGACCTAATTTTTTCAAGGCTTCTAGATGGGATACAGGTGCCAATGTATGGTATGAAATCTTTATCATTAGCCATGCATTTAGGGCAGGTGCTCCGTTTATGCTAATGTTTTTAGTAGTGACTGTGTATCAGTCTGTGTGTATATCCATCAGTCTGTTCGACCTCTAATTTTTTTCTCATCCGTTGTGATTCTATGGCCAAGAAATTAGGTTGTGTGCAAAATTTTGGTTAAGATCACTTTAAGATTAAGGTCACTATGTTCTGATTTCTATTGCATTGTAATTACTATTTGTAAAGCGGATGGTGGGCCTTTGACTGAAAGACATCAATGTATTTACTGTGAATACAAATTTGGCAAACCGCTGGCAATAAATCACAACCCGAACACTTCAACAAACGACATGTCATTAAAGGTTTTATTAGCATGTGCTTCGACCGATCTGACTGTTAATCACATACAGATATCAAATATAGATTTATTATTAAAGGAAAAGATCAAGGACCTTATGATGTTAACTCTTGCTACATGTTCTGTTAGTCTGTAATATTTCCACAACTTATGTGTCACTTTTTCTGTAACTGATTCAATAGTTCCGATGGACGAGAAAAGAAGATGTAAAACGACGAATACTTACCTATATTCGGATGATTTAGTACCTTCATTATTCTAACTTCCCTGTACAACTGAAACGAGAAAACCAAATCGAACTATTAAAATAAATCAACTACAAGCCAAATTTTTTCTATTATTATCAGTGTTGCTGCTACTTTTGACATCAGGGAGACATTTTGTCCCCCATACCTAATTTCTGGGGGACATTTTAACAGCACTAGGGGTTACCTAATTTCTGGGGTACATTTTAACAGCACTAGGTCCACAACTGAAAGTGAAAACTGCGAGAAAAAAATTCTCTGTAATGTCGTGAAGTGGCCTTTTCCCTTTAAAATAGATAGTGATGGGTCATCTTCACAATTCGTATTGGAATAGCATTGGAGTATTGATCCGTGCCCCAACTGTACTATTTCTGCTAAAAAAGCCCTTACTTGACAAAAGGAGCTAGAGTCCTTAGCCAGGGTGGTTCCAGCTGAGTGATTTCAGTCACAAGCGGATGATTTCAGTGCCTGGATGGGTCCCAATTG